>JAPYZP010001334.1:0-34845 GCA_030522985.1 Torymus sinensis | reverse complement strand
CGATGCGCTCGATGTAAACAGTTGTGCAAGAGGTGTTTTCGCGGTGAAGCAGTTATGGAAGTATACAATGAAAGTTTCAATGACTATGATGTGTATATATAATGGGTTCAAAAACAAAGAAGGGAAACGCATGGACAGAGGGAAGTTTAATGGAATAACATTGGGCAGTGGAACCATCGGTTTCCATTTATTTTGCAAAAGATATATATTCATGAATTTTATAATATTTCAATTTGATTTTCGTTTCGTTTTTTTAATATGGTTTTACTTTGATGTATACGATAATATTGAATATTGGATGAAAGTTATCTTTTTTCACAAAAACATTTTTTTTTTTCATTTTTATCATCAATCTATATGCATGATGCATCAACATTATCATATTCGATTCTTTTGCAAAGTAAAATATTTCTCAATATAATAACGGGGGGGTGCGACGTCGGGGGTAAAAGAGATAATGGTTTTCCATGATTAAATTCAAAATGAAAACAGATATTCTTTTTATTCGCATTTTCACTCAAAGATTAATTATTTTCCGCAATATATCGTCATGTTAAAATTATATAATATCAGGTTCGGCGTGGTATAACTTTTAAATATTATAATATAATCTCAAGACTAAACAATAACTGGTCAGCAAACTTTACCAACTATACTATAACTTTCCACCCCCTCCTCTCCTACTCTCCCACACTTTCATTGTCAACATAATATACAGGTATACAGAGAAGCGCACCGGGAATATGTTCGCGAGCCGGCGAATACGTCGATTTCGCGCCGAGTTCTCTCTATTAATTTGGATGACCGATGCTCTCACCCGTACCCCGCGCATTTATGTGTACGTGTGTACACGTCCACGCGCGGGCGCGTTTATTAAAAAAGTTTCCGCTCGCGACGCGCGCGCGCGCTCTTTTTTCGCCGCGCGCAACGCTTGTTTTCATTACTGTTTTGGCCCCCCGGTATAATTAATAATCGCCGGGCCGCCCCGACGGATAAAAAGCGAATTGGTTTTGTCGTCGAAATGGAAATTATTTTTTAATTAACGGCGACTTACGATAACGCGCGCCTCGCGCCTATATGTGTGATAGCGTATACGCGACATCGCGACGCGCTTGTTTTCAGCCGCGCGTGAACGGTGAAAATTCGACGCGCGCGCGCGGTTGTTTCACGTTAATTTGAAACGATGTATTTGTTTTTATATTGATTTTGAATAAACACGATGACGAGAGAATTTCATCATATTTTTTCGGCGCGTCATTAATTGATAAAAAAAGTGTCCGTGAAAATTCAATTTTGCGGGGAAAATAATAAAAGAAAAGAAAGAAAGATTCTTAACGTTATACCCTAACTCATACAGACGTAATATACATGACAATTAATAAATTTCACGGCAGTATTTGCCAACAATATAGTACACACTTCTGCGCCCTATCCGTATTTGCCTTGACTTTTCAAACCCCTGGGATGTTACCATTCACCCGCGCTCCCATATACTGAAATTCAACACTTCGACACACCGGGCAACAACGGACACCAGTTATACGTTGACACCCAAAATATGGCCCATCTCCCCTCTCTCCCACATTCTTACTTCATCACCCATCCCGCACAAAACTCCAAAGCATCAGATCCTACCTACCCCCCGCAAAATATCGAAGTATATTGTCGCGTAATTCGGGGGTGCATTTGACGTGAGAACGCGTGCGCCGCGATTTCCACGCAGAAACTGTTATACAGAACCGCGCGTCGTCTAAAGCTAAACAAGGATGGTGGGACCTACACATATATAGCAATATATCGCACACACCACTCAACCTCGATTGCCAATGTGAAAGACACGTTCACGCATATGGCGGTTTCGGGGGTGGAACGGGGGGATAATGATGGGCTCCGCGAGCCGGGCTCTCGCTCAATATCGCGTTTAACGATGCCCCACTCTCCGCACGCACTATTATACGCGTCGAATAGTTCCGAACGTGACGGCTGCCGGCGCGTGCGTACGATAGGTATATATATCTGCGCGATGTGTCTACGTCTATAGGGTACCGCAAATTAGCCAGCGCCCGTTTAGAGTCGGATAATTATGCCGCGAAAATCGTTTTCGCATTATACCTACTGCGCGACGATTTCCAAAGAGCGCAGTGCAGCGTAGTGTCGTTTTGATTATTCGCGCGCGCGTGTGTGTTTGTTATGGGGGACACTGTCGAGAATTTTAGCGCGGAAGTAGGGACAGGCCAATAATGGTTCGACGGTTATATGGATTATTTAGAGCGAGAGGGGAAAGGATATAGGTATGATGGGCGAAGGTTATATAGAGGTGTGTGTGTGGGGGTTATAGGGGTTTTAATAAGGTTTCGTATATATATATATTTGTGCGCGGTGACGTTTACGAGCGAACTATCAGTACGATTAATATTGACGTAATATTATATATTAAGTCTCTTATGAGGGTGGTGTAATTTTCAAAATTACGACGTTTATTTGTAATGTAAAATAAATATTGTGGTTTGTTTATAAGTTATATTGCAGTTCTTGGAAAGCTTGACAGAAGTTATAATATAAATACTGCGCGCTAGAGAAATTAGTATGGTTATATTAGCTTTCGGTATAGAGAAATTTTCTCTACTCAAAAAAAAGAGTGTGATTCAGACCATCATTTATTCGTCATTATAGCTATAGCTATACTACCACTATTGAATCGGTTAACTGGTATTATATGTGCAAAAGAAACGTGCCAATTCTGGTATTGTACAATCATTTATGTACAAATTTGAATAACTCAACTTTTAATAGATTTCCATAAAAATTGGTATACAACCGTTTTTTGGGATGCTCTATATCTAAATCACAGGTGCTGGTCATTTTTAAGTAGCTTTAATAAAATTGGAATTTAATTTTAATTTGCTTGTATATCAGTTTTGGCATGAAAACTGAAAAAAAACCCATGCAGCATTAAGTTCCCTAAATTTCCCCATTCCCTAAGTTCATTTAGATGTTATTTCAAAGATATTTATTATCGAATGACTACTCTGAACTTCCTACTTCTCACATAAATTGACGTATATTGTATTAAATTATATTGATAATGTTATATTGGTACCATGCAGTTGTATTTACTCGGAATAAACTACACGACATATTGATTTCCAGTATAAATATAAATATTATATATTATCCGCAAAAAAAATGTATCTCCTCGCACAACAACCAGGATTACTTTTCATTATAAATAAATACAAACACAAGGGACTTAAAGACGCGCGCACCCCTCTTCAATGCCAACTCATCGAACCATATTTATACGTGCGTTACACGCGTGAGTATTTTCGGCGTCAGCGGGGCGCATTGTAATAAATTCTGGGATTCCTTCTGGCCCCTCGCGGCTTTGACACTCGGATTGGTGTTAGACCAAAATGGAAAAAGAGTTTCCCGATCGCGCATGACGCGTATAATATAAGGTACATATAATACTGCGCGCGCGTGTGTGTGAGCAGCTGTCGCGTGCGGCGTGAGGATAAGCCCTGCGCGTCACCTGGACACGTCGCGCCCGGGTTATTTCTCCTTTTTTCTCTCTCTCCTTCTCACGCATTATAATGTATATACCTATAGCGATCGAGCACGTGCCCGCGTGTGTTTGAACTGTTATGAGGATGGGTTCCGAATGATATTCCATTGTTGGGGTGACGTGATAGGCGAGGCGGGCAAGCATTCGACCAGTTAATATGTGCGTGACAGATCGTTATATAATGTGTGTTTGAACGCACCGCAGTGCGTGCGCGGATAGAACGTTTCCTTTTTTTCTTCAATCGAGGTTCCTCGATATACAGGCCGAAAAATAACATTTTATTGAATAATTATAAAAGTCATACGCGAGCATCTGTTTCTCGATATTAACGACAATCGCATAAAAGCGCAACTGGGCAATCAAATTTTTCCATTTTTTTGTTCTTGTATGTATAAAGATGAACGATATGTTGCCAATGTTTATCCGCCGAATAAAACATATATTCGCAAATTATTGCTTTCCTTAAATTAACAAATTAATGATGTTCCATATATATATCGAGATACCTGCGTATTTAGCATAAAACTGAAAATTTTATATCAGCGGCCATTAAAAGGATTTTATTTACAGAGCCATCGCGTATTACAAAATTTATTGTCTTTTTACAACCCCGACTGCTGCAAATCACAGTGGGCGCTTTTAATGACGTTTTACGGTACTTTCAACTGCGATCGCGTTATAACTCGTAAAAGGCGACGCTTTTTTATAACATTTTTTTTCTTTTTTTTTCTTCTTTTTTTTTTATCAAATTACGCTTTTATGGCTGCGCAACGTTTGGCGAAGAAAGTTTTTGAAACAATGCCTTATTCCGATTTTTCACTGGATAAATCACATATTTTCATGATGGTAAAATAAATATTTATCTTTGCCACATTCTTATTATTCTTTACTTTTACAATAAACCTACTTTATTCTTATATTTTTCTCAGATATATCGAGAACTTCTATTGTAAAACTAATATCCTTTTTTTCGAATTAATTCCCTGTATAAATAACAAAATCACCGTTACACTATAAAAATATTAAATAACATTTTTTCATTTTGGTCTGGTCGTGAGAATTCCAAATAACAATTAATTACTCCACCAACTGAGAACCAATTTTAGTTACCATATAACCGACTATCGACAATTATATATAACGGCGACCCTCTGCCGATGGCAGAAACATTTACCTCCCTCTCGCATCCTCAACTCAGCATCGTGGCCTCCCCCCCTACAAAATCTCCCCCTCGTCGCCGCCATACACTCGCTCTTTGATCCTCCACCTAACGGAGAATCTCTCTCTCTCCTCTCTATATAATATTCCCCTTTCTGGACCCGTGATTTCGTCGTCGCAGTCGCTTCTTTCCCTGCTACATACGCGCGCGCATATACATACATGCGTCGCTTCGCGATGCAAAATTGATTACGCCTGAATGTTCTTTAGCGAAATTCGATTTTCCAGCGCGTATATGTACGCGCCGCATATATATTCACGTGTGTGCGCGCGCGCGCGGAGGGGTATATATCCTCGAGGGACGCGGATGGGATTTGTGGCCGCGTACGCGCGCGCAGGAGGGTGGCAGGGCACAGATACATATATACGTTTACGTATATATACAGATAGATGGCGCGTGGATATATATGTGCCTACGGTTTGCGGGTGGGAATCGTCATGCATTGTTTAGCGAAATGACGGATTAGTTTTATTGGTTCGAGAGGAGTTTTATGCATGTATGAAGGGAGTTGGGTGGGGGGATCCCGCGTCGTGAATCCGTAATCACGTTTGTCGTTAAAATATGGGGATGGACATTAATTTTTGAGTGCATCGAAGGATTTAGTGGGGGTTGGTTATTGGTAACCTCGGTAGAAAATGGAAATAATGTTGAAATTAAATTAGGAAGGAATTGATTTTATGACTAATCGATGATCCTGGTAGAAAATAAGCTCACGAAAATGTCTGGTTCAGTATACTTTTTTTTTAGCTAACGGTTACAATAAGTGTCGGCCAACGGTAAACAACGGTTCGGAGAATGATCGAATAAGTATAACATTTCAAAAACAAAAAATATAGGTAACCTCACAAAATGTATGTATAACACATTCATTTACCATAAAAATATTTTGTTCACACTGTCAGTATAGCGTATTATGATTATTAATTTGATTATTTTTATTGTACGCCAAATGAATAATTTATTATTTTAGTAATTTAACATCTCATCAACTCAAAACATAAATTTATAGCATTTTTAAACCAACGATCGGTTCAAATATGTTGGCTATAAGCGAATCATCATTTTGTGACGAAATTAGTAGCATTTGTGAACTATTGGTTAATTTTCTACCAGGGGAATTTTGAAGTTGTATACAATACACATGATAACTATATAACTGTAAAATTTGATGCATCAACAAAACCTTTTGACATACAAAATATATTAACTATGTGCATTATTTTTTAAACAAAAAGCAAACACTGTTGTACAACAGCTAACAGGTTTATTTTTATCTATTCTACTCAATCTTGCATTTAATTCTATACTTTACTTAATAAATCGAATTTTTATTTTCAATGATTCTTAGAAAATACCACTATTGGCACAAATTTTAAACCCATATGCTATACCATAAATCCCCAAGCCTTCAGCGTAATTCACCCCAGCCTTCTCCATTACGAGGCCCTTGAAATCCACAAAAATGCACCGCGCAACCGTCTAAAAGGAAAATCTCTTCTGCATCTACACCGTGGATAATAGCGCGAAGAGGACCAGCGAACCGTGATACTGTATACCTACTACTCACCCTCGACTAGTCGTCGAGAAAGGCGTCGCGGCCGTGTGGATCGATATGATGGGGGATCGCCGAAAAATCCTGCAAGGTGCGGGGGTAGGTAGAGGAGAGCCGCGCGTATATATAAGTACACGGTGGTTTGGCCATGTTGAATGGGCCAGGAGTGTGTAAAGAGCTCGGGTATAATATTAAGTGTGCGTGCGGGGCAGATGCGTCGTCAGTGCGACCTTCTGCTGTTGTGCTCTGTGCGTGGTTGGATTATGGCTCGATGCTGTGGTGTGCGAGAGACGTGGGCCTCTTATTTTGAGCTGTGCCTTTCGTTGCTTCTAAAAGTTGTATTTTCTCTCGTCAAGTTTCTAACTTCATAGTTTTCGCATGGTAATAAACATTGAAAAATCAAATCATTATAGCCAAGTAAGAACTATAATTAAAAGTATTACTTATATCGACTGTAAAAACTATATAGTTTAGAAAATTAAACAAGAATTTACATGTGAAACAACGATTTGCTGCGGTGAGCCTAAGCTAATTTTTCTTATTTTGCTGTTAGCACATTTGAGAACAAAATTTTAAATTATAGTATATTTCTACTAGGAAAAATTGAAAATACAACAAAAGTGGTAATGAACGCGTAAAGCTAAACTAGAAAAAATGATTGTATTTGAGACGAGGTTACGATACGAAATACTCCTACAAATAAACGATAGTGATTTCTTAAGAAAATTATATTTTTCTAACTGTATGATTAATTAAGCTCTCAATTGAGCAAGGGTCAACAAAATTTAAAGTGTCTGAATTATCCGATTATACCTTAGAAAAGGTTTTAACCAAGACATGTACTTCAGGATAAATTGAAACGACAATTGTTTACGAAGAGTTGATTATAGATTCGCTATCTTAATTCGGCAGCTCAAAGAATAATAAGAGACAATTGTTGTGTAAAAAATAAACCAAACAATGTTTAATCTTTCTTTTTTACATTTATATATACTTAAGTTGTGGCATATATACGCAAGAGAACTCCAAGTTGCCATCATTTAGGCGCTGAATAGGAGGCGAAATTTAAACTTACAGTACTTGTAAGTATTTGACTTTTTAAGTGGGAAGTATATTTCATAATATTGATTGTCATACATTTCTCTTTCGTGAATATTATAATTAAATAAAAAGTTGAATGAAGTGAAATGAAGTTACGAAACAATTTCTTGAACTATATTATAATCAAATTACAAATATTAATTTTTTACGACAGCTATGGTAGTTTGAAATCGAACAAAAAAAAGACAAAAATTCTCAAAGATCATGGAGATCCGAGGAGGGTGATTGGAAATTACCCATTACCATCATTCTCGGTATTGGCGATGGCACGTAGCGTAACTCATTTTGAATGAGATTAGAGGTGACTGAGGACTGCTGAGGATCCGGACCCGGTCTGACTTATAGCTATACTATACTTCTTAGGGAGTAGTCGCCACAAATAGACCGTGGCGTGGCGTGTCATGTAGTTTTGGCGTTGTAATTGCCTCTAATCCACGTCAAAACTGCGCGACACGCCACCCCACGGTCCATTTGTGGCGACTCCCTTACAGTGGTATGGTGGGAAGCGCCACGGCTGCCACTCGCCACATAGACGAGCGCGCGGAACTATAGTATGTAGTATGTGTAGTATATAGTATATAGTAGAATTATTAGCTTACAAGTATTCATGGATATTAGTCTAGAGGGTTGGTAGAATTGAGATAATGTAGACTGCTCTGCCGATAAGGTAGAGCTGTGATAATGTAAACTGTTCTGCCGGTAACGTAGAGTTGGGTCATCGGATGTCGGTAATGTAGATTTGGGTTATCGACGACTACTAAGGTTGGCCTCCCTACCGATTGTTGGCATTTCAAGCTTGCTCAATACAAAAGAAACCACAGGGATATATATTTGATCCAGAATCATAATATACCGATTTGCCCTTGTAATAAAAAAAAAATTCCTTTGATACCTGTCAATATACTTATACGATCTCCCACAGCCCTATAGGCAGTTCCCCCAAAAATATACAAGAAGGCAAATAAAATATGACAAGACAAAGAGGTGTATAAGAGACCAAGCCGCTGCCGCCTCTGCAGACGAGTGTTTGCCAAGGTGTGTAAGCATCCGACGCGCAACGAGAAGCACTCACACACACACACACACACACACACACCACACGAAAGCCTCATTCTTTTCTTAGCCGCGTCAATTCAAGCGAGGCCTAATGCTCAAAGACAACCACGGATTTCTCGCGCGCGCGTCCTGCGTCACCGATCGCGCCCCTTTTTCCTCCCTTGCACGCCTCTGCAGTAAAAAAAAAGAAGAGAAGCCGCACGAGGGCCTTCGATCTCGATCCTTCACGCGCCGGCGAACTCGTGGATGCTGCAGCATCCGGATTTCACTTTATTCGACACTCCCCGATTTCTTTTCTTCTTCGTCTCGACGTGCGTGAGCGAGCGTCGCGTATATAATATGCGCACGGTGTATGTATCTATACATCAAAATATTGTGGTCGGATGATGGCCCATTGTGCGCGGGGTTGAAGAGAACCAGAGCACGCGTGCACGGGAGACGTATAATGCGGGGCTATTACATCGCGCGCGCGCACGCTCGCGTGCCTCATGCGTGATGTGAGTAAAGATTCGAAAAAATGCGTGTGACTATAAAGGATCGAATGGTTTATTGTATATATATTTTGTGAAAAAATGAGCGTAGTACACGGAGAAAAATCCTCTTAAGTTGAATGAGTGAAAATTACTTTCCCCATATTAAATTAGTGGAAAGAAACTACTAATTTATTAGTGAATATTCACAAAATAGTTTTTAAAAACTACTAATGAAATAGTGAATTATTGTGGGAAAAATAGTGAATATCAATTGGTGGAGCAATTTTCACTAATTAAACTGTTATAGTTGTAGCCGTATTCTCCTAAATTGATGCTACCCTGACTTGTAGCAAAATCCAAAAGGTTACATACAACACAGGGGCCAAAACTATTACGTAAGATAAGAAAACTTATTATATATTTTACACAAAATTTCGACAGTAAAAACTAGATATTTGACGTATTTGAAGTAATGATTAGGTATAACACTTCCGAGATGACATGACTATAAAAAAGAATTATACTCTATTGAAATGTACCAGCAACATCAATGTCGGACTAATCGTGAGTTCCAAACATGTAATCTACTTACTTTTCTTGCGTCAGAGAAGATTTTCATTAACAGTTTTAACAATATGAACCTCGTGATCAAAAATGTGTTTCGTAACTACGTTAAATTCTCATGGTCAAAGTAATATTAGAATGTCAATAATTTATACGAAAACAACAATACATATAAATAAAATAATAAGATTCTTTTACAATGCTATAAAATATTAATAAAAAATATCTTCAAATTCGTCAACCTGAATATAGCATAATTATTTATTTATTGTTATAATAATTTTAAACAAATAGTTTAATAAACATTGTTGTTAGTCTTGAAAATAAAATATTTATAAAATTTTCAAAAACTATTCTGTTTTAACGAATTAATCAGTTTTAATTATTAAAATTTTGAACTTATAAATTTTTGTGGAATGTCACACAAAATAATCATGTATATATTATTATTTTTACATAATGTAAATTAAGTACACAATTACAGCACATAATACACATTTAAAGTTATGTTCGGTTTATTTTTTAGCCGCGAATTCCGATTACAATTTTGACCCTCTGCAGAAAACAGTCTCTGCGTGTCACCTTATAAGGCGTTACTCAAAATAGATTTTTATAGTCTTTCATATGATGGGTAAGTAATGTTATTTATAATCTGTTTAAATAACTATATTATCTTACATGAAATAATAGCTTTCCTTGAGTATATATATTATTGAAAAAATATCTTTAAATTTGTTAATTATAAAATAAACTTGTCAATTATATCTAATTTATTATTTCATTCATACATAAGATTAAAATGCAAAATTTTGTAATTTTTTTCTTTTAAAAATGCAATAAGAATATATTATATATATTATAGGATAGAATTGCACACTCATGGCCATCGCATAAAACTGGCCACCACGTGTTTCTTGCAGCTGGCGATTTGTGCCAGCATCGTGCAACTATATGGTTAGATGTAAAATACCATTGTATTAAATTATTTCGTGCCAATATTTTAAATACGAAATTTACAACGTTAGATTAGAATTTAGTATTGCGACACTAATCACAGTGTCGGAAGTTATTTTTGTCTTTTCATCTCATTTCTACAGTTGGTGTAATATTTTTTTTTAATAATATCCACTACTTCTTTAAAGATTCAAAAATAAATCGACGTGTCTCCGAGTTAATAAAACTTCTTGGCAGCAGAGTAGTTTTTTTTTGCTCAGTATTAGCCTCTTTATAATAGTGCTCAGTACTGATCGTGTATTACATATTGGCGTATGTTGCGTGTTGATGCCAACTAAAATAAATTTTATTTTTTTCTAATTTACATTAAGGTCAATTAATATTTAACTGGAATTACTACGTACATATATCAATTGTACTCTGTAAATAGCGTAATTTTATCATTGTTTAATTTTTCATTAAAGCAATGATAACAAAAAACGTTGTAATAGATAAGTATGGATGCTCTAGCATACTTTTAAAACATTTTAACGTTCCTTTTACTACGTATTAAAGGCAAGATTACGCGAAAAAATTCCTTGAAAAGTTGAGGTGGCCAGAACCAAGGGGACACTTTTCGGGAATTGTGAAAGATCCACATTCTTATATTTGAAGGGTCCACGGTAAAAAGGAGGATTGTCAATTTTTGAAAATTTTAAGTCAACTATAGGTTTTCGTATACTTTTATATGTGTTAAGTAGTATTTTTTTATATTTTATATCTTTTAAAAAATGCTCTATAAGCTTACTATTTAAATGTAAATTTCAAAAATTGACGATTCTCCTTGTCGTGGACTACTTCATTGGTTAATGTAACTTTTTATCATTATAATAATTAAAAAAAAAACTAATTCACCCCTTTATAGGGGACTTTCCAAGGATTATTTCCTTTTTTTTTTAATTCTAATAATTTTGATCCACAACATCAAAAGCTACATGGCCGACAATGATGGATGCCACCACGACGGCACAACTCTCCCCTATACATATATATGTCGTTGTTTACCTTAATTTACAATTTGTACAACGAAACATAAAATTAAGTAAAAATGTAACAATGATGCAACTTATAAAAATTTATTTAATAAAAGTAGTATATAATAATTTCATCTAAAAACTTCTTTAATAAAGTTCATTATAAAATAAGTATATGTGTTTGTATTGTTATAATACACAACTACATTATCGAATAGACGTTTTATCTGAGCTGTTATTAATTGTTATCAGAAAAATACTAATATTTTCATTATACTTAAAATTACTATTATGAAACTGATATTTCTTACCAGAAACGCTTTTCTTCGCATACAAATTGAGTTCTTAACGTGCACTAGAGAGATGTACACTGTATGGAAATGTAAATGCGCAAAATTTTTAATAATATTCGTTTGTTATTATTATGTTGTTTTGTAAAGATACTTGTTGACTTTAAAATGAGCACGCTACGGGAACTACCTATAGGCGCTTGTCATAGTGTGCGAGACGCGGAATGACTAAAATACGTCGAACAGACGCGAAGTCGAGCAAAATAGATAAATTTCCATGCATAACGAAAAAGTATGCGAGACTTGAATGGTCACAAGAACCGTACAAGTATCTCCATCTTTTAAAAAGATCTCAAACTTTAGTGACTTTACCACGCTAGTAAGTGGTAAGTGGACATACTTACCAAAATATTGAAAAAACTCGTGTAGATCATATTTTACGAAAATATTAGAATATATACGTTTAGGGGGAAATTTTTTTAAAAATTTCAAAAATGTGAAAAATTAATTGAAAAAAAATACATTGTGCTTTGATTCTTGTAGTAAAAAACAATATAAACAGATTTTCATTGTGATATATCTTATGTTAATTTCACGCTATAAACTCTTTTTTAGGTATATTTGTAATCTTTGCCAATACATTTGTATAGGTGGCTCTCTCCACACAATTACCCTACCCCGTACGCCGTACCCCTACCCCGTCGGATCATCGTATCGAGTTCATCATCTTTACTACTCTATGCTCATCGGAGAGTTTTTCCATAGGTTCGCTACTCTTGTTCACGATCGAACCTTCGATGAGCATAGAGTAGTAAAGATGGTGAACTGGATACAATGATCCGATTGGGTAGGGGTACGGGGTACGGGGTAGGGGTAGGGTGACAGTGGGGAATCCCTACCCGAATTTACCCGAAAGCGCACGCTTCTCAAAACGGCCAAGAACGTAGCGCCAGCTGTTGCACTCCGGAGGCAAGTATGGATAGTATACCTATATTACCTACTTCGTGGAAAGTAGAATTGTAGATTTGTAGTTTACGAGTTACCTTTGCCGTTTGCACATGGTATAAAAACATAACCTAATGAACAAGTACAAATCATGTTCATACTTGTTTAGTTTATTCTAAGAAGTTAATAAATATATCTGAAATACCTTTAGCTTTCTAAATTCATCATGGCTAATAAAAAAGAAAATAAAGTGAAAGTTTATAAAACTAAAAAGAAGCGTGTACCCGAAAGTAAAGTAATTGAAGGTCTACAAGCTAAATATGACAGTGTAAGTACAATATATAATTGACTTACTTTCCATTTTACTTATAAGTAATTAATAATTTTACATTAACTTAATTTCTTATACAAATTATATTTTTTAGATTGACGAATCAAAAATTAAGAAATTTATGGATTTGCCATTGTCAACGCAAACTCTGAAGGGATTAAAAGACAGTGAATATATAGATCTTACTGATATTCAGCGACAAAGTATAGGCTTAGCATTAAAAGGAAATGATATCTTAGGAGCTGCTAAAACAGGCAGTGGGAAAACATTAGCATTTTTGATTCCAGTATGTTATTAAAATAATTATGGTTAAATTGAAAACCACTGAGTATAATAATTGTAAATCTCTTTTTAATTTAAGGTTCTAGAAATTTTGTATTGTAAGCAATGGACAAGACTTGATGGACTTGGTGCACTAATAATAACTCCTACCAGAGAGCTTGCATATCAAATATACGAAACACTTCGTAAAGTTGGAAGATATCATGAAATATCTGCTGGTTTAATTATTGGAGGTAAAGACTTACATTTTGAGAAAAAAAGAATGGATCAGTGCAATATTGTCATTTGTACTCCAGGGCGTTTGTTACAACATATGGATGAAAATCCATTATTTGATACAATAAATATGAAAGTATGTTATCAGATACCTATTATTTACAACAGTTTTTTTCAAATTGAACATAATGACATGACATTTTAAATAATTAAAATTTCATTTTCTAGGTTTTAGTATTGGATGAAGCTGATCGTTGTTTGGATATGGGATTTGAACAGACAATGAACTCTATAATTGAAAATTTACCTCCAGAACGTCAAACACTCTTATTTTCAGCAACACAAACAAAGTATTATTTATTATGCCCTTGATTAGTCTCAATTGATACCTGTTCTAAAATATTTTCATGTACTTTTATGTAAAACCTCGATTTTATAGTAATAGTGAACATGTATTTATTGGGACATTTCCATAAGATTTTCTACTTAATATAATTTATAAAATATAAGAACTTGTATTATATTTTAATAGGTCAGTACGAGACTTAGCTCGATTGAGTTTGAAAGATCCTCTTTATGTGTCAGTACATGAAAATGCAGAACATACAACTCCAGAGGGTCTACAACAAAGTTATGTCATATGTGAATTAGAAGACAAATTAGCAATGCTTTGGTCTTTTATTCGTCACCATTTAAAACAGAAAGTCATAGTATTTTTCTCAAGTTGTAAACAGGTATCCTTACAATTAAACTGTTAAAAAATTTGATAATAAAATTTTTTAATAAACTTTTCCAGTAAAGATCTGTAGTACTTTAAAAGTATACGAATTACATATAATCATTTATTTTATAATTCTAGGTTAAATATGTATTCGAATCTTTTTGTCGTATGAGGCCTGGTGTCAGTCTTTTAGCATTATATGGTACACTACATCAACTTAAAAGAATGAATATTTATGAAACTTTTTGTAAAAAGCAACATGCTGTTCTTTTTGCTACTGATATTGCTGCAAGAGGATTAGGTATAAAAATTGTCATTTTATTATTTAAAATAAATATGTAGTAATTGTGTATACTAATGAAATTTTATTTTCAGATTTTCCTGCTGTTAATTGGGTTGTTCAAATGGATTGTCCAGAAGATGTAAATGCTTATATTCATCGAGCAGGAAGAACTGCTAGATTTCAAAGTGGTGGAGAATCTTTATTAGTTCTCTTACCAAGTGAAGAGACAATAGTTACCAAACTCAAAGAACGTAAAATTCCCATAAATATGATAAAGTATGCAAGTTAAACATAATAACTTATAACATTATTGAATTAATTTTAGAGTTTAAAAATACTATTCATTATTATTTTCAACCACAGGATTAACCCAAATAAACTTCAGTACCCTCAAAGGAAATTGGAAGCTCTACTAGCTAGGGATGTAGCTCTTAAAGAAAGTGCTCAACGATCTTTTGTTGCCTACGTTAAATCTGTCTTTCTCATGAAAGATAAAAGTATATTTAATGTTCACGCGTTAAATACTGATGCATACGCAAGGTACATCTAAAAAACAAATATTTTTTTATGCATTACGAGGATTTTACATAGTTTATTTTTCAATAACAATGTTCGTTTTATAGATCATTAGGTTTAGCTATTCCTCCGAGAATTCGATTTTTGCAACGTATGCAAAAAAATTCCAAACAAGATCAATCTAATGAAGAAGATAAGATGAAAGCTAATAATTTGATACAAAATTTCAAACATATTCAGTCAGATTCTGAAGAAGATGCAAATGAAGATGAAGAACAAACCAAAAATGATAACAACGAAGATGAACATTCAAACGCCGAAATCAACAACAAATTTATAAGAAATAAAAATACTGTAAAACAAAACAATCATTTTGGGAATAGTAAGTAGACCAAATTATTTTTCTAGCGCAGAAATACTCTAATATGAAATAATAAATATAACTTTACTTGTGCGTTTACAGTAGATGGAGATGATGACGACGATGATGACAACATTTTAACTATTAAAAGGAAAAATATTGACATTGAAATTTCATCAGATGAAATGGAAGATGCCAACGTTAACTCATCAAAGCAAAAGAAAGCTGTCACAAAAGCTGCTATAGCAAAAAAGATTTTAAAAAAGAAAATTGTTCCCAATAAAAGAATCAACTTTGATGAAGAAGGAGAAGTATGTAGTTGTTTATTATTATTACTTTATTTCTATAATACATAAATACTTAAATATTTATTTATATTTAGGAAATGATAGATCCAACAAAATCAAAGGTCTCAGATTTCGCTAAGCAATATGAAAAAGAAGAAGCATCAGGTATAAATATTGAAGTCGCCAAGCAAGTTTTAAAAGAAGAAGATAAATTTGACAAGCAACGATTCAGAGAGAAAATCAAGGAAAAGCATCGAGAAGAAAAACGAAAACTGAAAGCCCAAAAGAAGGCTGAGCAAGAAGAAGAAAAAGAAAGCGAGGACGGTGGTGAATCAGGTGAAGAAAGCGGAGATTCATACCAACCAGATTTATCGTGGTTACCAGATCCAGATAAAATTTATGGAAAACAAAAAGGAACTGACGATGAAGAAGAAGAGAACAGTGATGCGCAGAAGTCAGATAGCAAATCAGAAGATGACGAAGATCAAATCCATCGGTAAAATATTCTATTTTATCTAAATTATCTAAAATATAATATTTGCAAATGTGAATTGTATTTTTTTTTAATGCTTTAATATATTACAGGCCAAGTAAAAGAAAGTTAGTTACACAAGGTGAACACAAGAAAAAGAAAAAGAAAACCTCATTATCAAACGTGGATAACGATATTTTACAAGCAGACGAAGAACTTGCATTACAGTTATTACGAGGCTAACGAAAAATATATTTAATTGTATAAAAAAAAATTGTTTTATAAATATTGTAAGCTTTAGTTATATTTTTAATATAGTTAAAAAAAATAATCTTTTTTCTATTTAACAAAATTATTGTTTTTCCTTGTCCTATCTTGAAAAAATTCTTTCATAAAGAAAAGTGTGTATATGTGTGTTTATTTTTATGAGAATAATGTTAAATGTTGTAAAAGGCGTTTCACTTTTCTCTTTATTTTTCATAAAACAATGAATCATAATAAAATATAATCTTTAAAAATAAAAAATTTATATATTTAAATCACGCGCGTGTTAGAAGATTGTATACCAGATGTTGGTTATAAGTATTTTTTCGACTTTACCTACTACGTAAATCCACTAGAATCCCCCATGTATGCTGTAACTAAATAAGTGTGGTTCTGGTGCTGCACCGAAAATCCAGAACTGGCATAACTGCAAGGTCCTTATAGGTGATTGTTAAAATAGATTTTGATAGGCACTGCCAAGTAAAAATTCTTTTATGTGACATTAAAAATGTGTTTCAAATACTAACATAGCCTTCTGTTTTAGATTTTGAGACGTTCAAAATGGCAGGAAGATGTGTCTTGAGATGTGTCCAACCAAAGAGTATTTTACCTCAAATGCATATTCGCTGTGCTTCTGCCTCAGCTTTATCTGGATTTGAGATCCAACAAAAAACTCCAAGTATGAAAAAAGTTATGCCTATTCCAAAAGCGCATTATGGTGGACGTCATACTGTAACCCTTTTGCCAGGTGCTGGTATTGGTCCTGAACTTATGGGCTATGTGAAAGAGGTAATGTTTTCTTCAAAATGTGTTAATGAATGACCTTATAATAGAACACATTATCACAAGATTATATATATATATATTTTCGTAACTTTTACTCCAAATTTCAAACTGGCACTCTATACTATCAAGTATGTAAATAAATAATTTTCACATACAATGAAATATGAGAATAATTAAAATTATCCACATTAACAATTTGAAAAACAAAAATCTGATATAAAGTTACACTAATTTTATACGTTCAAAATTTAATTGATAAATATTTGTGTTTGAAGTTATTAGGTATTAAGTTCCCATTGTATATAATTTAAATTGATACATATTTATTGTTACAATATTCTCAAATTAAATATTTGCAACTATTGTGTAAAAATGTTATTAATATATGATAATCTTTAAATAATTTTAAATATTTTCATTTGTGCATATAATTTGTTGAATTTTATACGAAATCATGGTTTATTATTAAAAATAGATAACAACTTTTAAAAAAAAAACAAATTAGGTGAATATTTGATTCAGAATATTAGTTATTTCAATTATGTTATGATAAATATCAATGTTTTTAGAATGTTAAATGAATCTCATCTGAATAACTAAGCAATTGAATATTGATTATATAATTAAATACTCTGTAAAATATGTATTTCAAAATATTTTTTAACCATTTTTAACAGATTTTTAAATATGCTGGGGTACCAGTAGACTTTGAAGAAATTGACATTGATCCAAATGCTGATAATAATGATGATTTAGATTATGCCATTACATCAATTCGTAGAAACGGTGTTGCTTTAAAAGGCAATATTGAAACTCGTAGCAAAGAAGTTGGAGTTTTGTCCCGTAATGTGGCTTTACGTAATCAATTAGATCTCTATGTTAATGCTTTGCATTGTGTATCTTACCCTGGTGTAACTTCTCGTCAAAAAAATATAGATCTTGTTATTGTAAGACAAAACACTGAAGGTGAATATGCTATGTTAGAGCATGAGAGTGTGAGTGGCGTTGTAGAGAGTATGAAAGTAATTACACGATCCAATTCAGAAAGGCTTGCGCGATATGCCTTTGAATATGCTAGAAGAAATAACAGGAAGAAGGTAAGAATATGCAGAATAAATGTTTTTTACATATAACAATGCTAAGTTTAATATTTTATTTTTTTATATAGATTACCACAATTCATAAAGCAAATATTATGAAATTGTCAGATGGTCTATTTTTGGAAACTTCCCGAATAGTTGCCAAAGATTATCCAGATATTACCTTAAATGACATGATTATTGATAACACATGCATGCAATTGGTGTCAAATCCACATCAATTTGATATCATGTTGACAACAAATTTGTATGGTGCCATTGTTTCAAATGTAGTTTGCGGACTTTTGGGTGGAGCTGGCTTGTTGGCTGGTAAAAACTATGGCGATCATTACACAATATTTGAACCAGCCACACGTAATACAGGTGCAAGCATTGCAGGAAAAAATATTGCTAATCCAGTTGCAATGTTGAATGCAGCTGTAGACATGTTACGTCATCTTGGACACAAAAATCATGCAGTTCTTATTCAAAATGCTATCAACAAAACAGTTAATGCTGGTATTCTAACTAAAGATCTTGGAGGAACTGCTACAAGTAGGGAAGTTATTGATAATATTTTGAAGTGCATCAAGATAGCAGCATCAAATTGAGAAGACTGGAAATCATAAGATCTTAGTTCATCAAATATATTTGTGATATTGTATTACAAAAGGTAATTGCATTAGCAAGGTTTAATAGATTCATCCTTGACAATGTATAAGTATTTTCTACCATAATAATGCTTTTTATATTAGTTTAAATTTTCTAAAAAATTAATAAAAGTTGTTGGATTCGATTCTGTATAAAACTCTTTCTGTAACGATAAAAATAAAATTGTTGGCTAAAATAATTTTATTACCAATGGAAACGGTTTTAAGTAATAGAAAAATTAATTTGAGTCGTAGTCAAATACCGGCCTAGCGGGAAGAAATTTATGATTCATTTTTGGGTCACGCTGAGACGAATCTTTTACACGATATTTATTCTCAAATATTGAATACGATATAATTTTATAAATTATTTTTATTTATATGCAAAACTTCTTGTAATACATATTATAATACATATTTTGGTATTTCAGAATCCTGTCAAAGCTCAATCTCAAGTAGCAATCGTCCAAACGAGTCTAAATTTAAAAATGGTTAAATCTTCAGACAGAAATTTTAGTCTTCTGCAACAATTTATATATAAAGAACTGCCTTGTCTTATCATGACAATTATAAATGATATTTCATAAATATTGATATTTATCTCATTGTACTTGCACAAAGCAGTGCCATTAATTGAATTTATTACATATGACGCTCAAAGTGAAATTAATTGTGAAATAAGATAAACATATTTAGTAGTTTTGTCAAAAAAATGTATATAATGTAAGTATTTCCTTTATTTTATGTTATTTATTGACAGTATACTCTGGCAAACATGAGACAACAATATTATGAGATGTTGAACATCTTATTTATATTTAAAAGAAATTAAAATTCACTGAATAAAAATCAAATACCAATATATTGTGTATTTTTTATTATCACTGTTACGGAACGAAATAGTAACATTTATTTGAACATGAATTAGAAAAATGATCTGAAATAGTGATTAAATATAATTACGTAATTTTTGAATTTTATAGGAAGAAATAGATATATATATTACAAAAGAGATTCTATAATTATTGATTTTATTCACCACGAAACAATTGGTGCGCGTCGCTTAGTTAGTTGTTAGTGTTTGACTATGAAAGAGTTATTTAAAATAAAATCGCACGTCACGGAAGATAACCCGATTTGTGGCTTTCTTTAAATAAAGTTCATAAGTTTAATCAAATTTGTGTTGTGATTTTTCTTTCCGTCCGTATTTCTGATTAGTTCGGGAACAATCACATTATTATAATTCTTATCTTATATATATGATTTTATTTGCTCCAACTTCGTCAAAGAATTATTTGGTCAGAGACAATTAATTTAAAACTTAAAGTGTCACCGTACTTATTCTCCTCGAGGATACTACCCACTCGAACTTCGGATTTTTCTCATCCATGAATATGATGAGAAGACTATATAATCTTCCGATGGAAATTAGAAATGTAAATTCCATTAGTTTATTTAAAATTAGAGTAAAATCATTACTCTCAATTTATTGACTAATTATTGTATATTTATCTATATAAGTGCGACGCAGTTATAAACATGGAATATTTTATGCCACCCATATTGTCTTACCTCAGTGGGCTAGTTTTTTGTCTCTTATTTTGTATTATATATCATTTTCTAATTCGTTTCTATTTTTTGTAGGGTTCATACTACTTTATACGCTTAAAATTTAAGCTATATTTATGAATTTTTTTTATAAATCCTATAATAGATATCGATATGAATCCTTTTAGGTTTAATAAAGGCACTCTTAAACTATCTGAAACAATTTTTTTTTATTTTCCATTGTTCATGTACAATTGTAACAACCGTTGCTCGTCTCAAAAAAACGGATGTTGATGGCGGGCACGATTTTGAAGCGAGAAATGATGTGAAATACAAAATTCAAAAAATTTAAATTCAGTAAGGCTGTGGTTATCGCTTGAACTAGGATTTACTGTTTCATGCAAAAATAACAAAATGGCGGCTATTAAAAAAAAAAAAATTTCGAAAAATCGTGTTTTTTTGCTTCTTTTTCCGGTTGAAAAATGTAGTTACAATTGAAATTTTGACCTAATCCTAGTTCAGGCGATAGCCATACATATGACGAAGACGTGGTAAAAATTTGGAAATGATCGATTGAATACTTTTTGAGAAATCGTGCCCGCCAACCGAAAAAAGTGGTTTTGAGAAAAACGCATTTAAAATTTGTTTTCTTTAATCGCCATAGAGGGCGCCAAACTAAAATCAACAAAGCACACAATTATTGTAGAGATCGGATCGTTTTAAAATTTTTACACAGCATTTTTTATACGTTTTCCTTTCGAAAACTGTCAAAAAAAAAATCGATTTTTGGAAAGTGATAAAGTGGTATGAACCCTTAATAAATAAATAAATATTGGGTGTATGACTTAATTATTATAGATTTTTTAGAAAATTTATTTCATATTAAGAAATAGAGAACAAGGAATCTTGCAAATATTGTATTGACTTAGGTGCACACTTTGGATTAACATAGGTTGCAGACCATATATATTTTTGGTGACACTAGCGAAATCCATGGGCGCGGTGCGCGCTCTATGTACTTTTTTTATTAGCTAAGAATAAGTTGTTCCTCTTGAGCCGGAAATCTTTTTCTTTTAATTTGAATGGATCATTAGTAATAATTGATATAATACTGTAGTACATTTACTCTTCACATATACTAAATTTTGAAGCTCGAAACTATAAATATTAATTAATTTAATTTATAAGACTGTAAGACCGATTGAAAAATTCTTATCAGTGAATAGTAAATTGCAGTCGACATAAGTAATATTTTTAATTATCAAAACTATAAACTTATTCGCTCTTTTTTCATGAAATATCAAATAAAGAATAAAATCTTAACATAATATTGACATAATTTATTCTAATATTACCATAATTAATTCTTGTAACATACATTGCTTATTGTTTTGCATTTTACCGTGAAATTCAATAACTATAATCGCATTGTGTTTTGAAATGCTTTACTACTTCTTTACATCACTTTAACAAATAATTAAAACATGTTATTTATTTTTTTAAGCTACAACCAACATTAATTTGATTATTATTTATTTAATACTTTTCACTTCAATCATTTTGATTCCAATAAATAATATCAAATAAAAATGCTTATTTAATTTTGAATTCTCGCGCCCTCTATCCAAGGGCCAATCACAGATCAAATCTAATATCAGCTGATTTTGCGCGGGAACGTTCGAATTGATGCATAAAACAAAAGAAAATTAATTGTCTGCAAGACTAAAGTAGGGAAAGCTGAAAGTAGTACTTACCTATGTATTAATAATAACATAATACTAAAATTAACGCATGCTAATACCGTTATAATCACGCTTACGGATAAATCAAACGGACGACGTTCATAAAAAGAAGTCGGATCAAAGTGGAAAATTACACTTTTTGTCGAAAAGAGATTATAGCTATACGTCGATAAGGCTCCGGATCGACACTTGTTATACTTATTACATAAATGCACGTGCTTCATTATCAATGGATCATATGAATTCCATGCAAAGTGCGCGGGGCGAAGGAACGTGTGTGCTCCAATCTCGATCTCACGATGTGCGCGCAGACTCGCGTCGACGTCACTGCTCAAGTACTTAAAGTATCTTCTATTATATCGTCGTCGCCGAGAACTCGATAAAATGTCTCATGCGCGGGGCGCGCGTGCGTGAATCTTTCCTCTCTCTGCAAGGGCGGCACACAAGAAAAAAAGCTTCTTCATCTCTTCTCATAATCGTCGTGGTTCTCCACCTCCCGTGCACAAATGTGATGCGTGCGTGCAGCGCTTTAAAAATAGCCCCATATACATGATACAGGCGCACAGTGGCGTGCGGCGTGAGCTAGCGACGGAAGAGAGCATTATAGCTATCTCTCTCGCTGCGCAGCTCACAGTGAATTCTTACTTATTATAACCTATCGTGAATATAAGTTAAAGGACGCGAAAGCGAGACACGCGCACGCTGCAGGCTTGTGTGTGCGCGTCATCGGGGCGAGGGGGGGCCGCAGAGTCGTACTTAACAATATAATCTGCAAATGCGGAAGGAGCAGAGAAAAGAGCTAGTGACGAGGTCGCTGAAGATACTGTCGGAAGATCGTCCTCTACGTCGTCGTCATCGCACGCGGCTAGGATGGTCTTGTCGCTGCAGCGCTCAATCGCCAGCCTCAAGCAGCTAGCTAAGAGTCCCGCTGGCTCCAAGGTCAAGCACGCCTGGTGCTGCGGTAAGAACGAGGCTGGTCTACGGTCCTACGTGAATCTGCCCAGGCTCACGCCCCAAGAGGTGGGTACGGGGGTTGGGGGATTATGGGGAAGAGTGGAGTGTGGGTGGGGTACGGGGGTGATTTTTCACAAGTGTTTTTAGGCAGGTTTTTATAAAGTTGGTGTGTTGGTTTTACAGGTGACTGATATACTGCAGGCTAATGAATTTACCAAAGACTTTACTGGTCCCAATTCTGTAAAGAGTTACGATTCTAATCAGTTAGCTTCCAATAATCCCATTGAAGATACCAGATCAGAGGCAAGATGTCTACTAACTAATGGTATTTACAATAGTTCCAGTGTTGTGATTTATAGATGTGTGTTTCATTAAGTATTGATTTTCAGGCATTCTGTTGGGTGTGTTTGATGGCCATGGAGGAAGTGCCTGTGCTCAAGTAGTCTCAAAGCGACTCCTGAATTATATTTCAGCATGTCTGCTCGCTCCAAATATACTTCAGTCCTTCCTGGAGTTAGTCACTTCTGGAAAGAAGTCCCAGTTACTTGAAACTTTTAATGATAAGGCCAAATTTATTGACGAAATCAATGAAATTCACCAAGCAAGCTTTTTAAACTTTTTAAAGGAATTGGCTAAAAATGACGCTGAAAAGGAATTTAACATGGAAACTGCTATTGAAAACGCTTTTCTCAGGCTGGATAATGATATCTCTACTGAAGCTTTAAATGCTGAGGGCAAAAATATAGCTAGAACTCTTTCTGTGGCAATGTCAGGTGCTGTTGCTGCAGTTGCACATATTGATGGACCTCATTTACATGTTGCTAGTGCAGGAGATTGTCAAGTAGTTTTAGGTGTTCTTTCAGGTATGTTTTAGCAATGTATTTTACAGTAAATATTTTTGTAATATGATTGATGTAATTAAGCAGGATTAGTTCAATAATGAAATTATCTGTGCAAAATTCATATATTAAGATGTTTATTTTCAAACCTAGTATAGATAACATTGTTTGTTTTTATATCATTATATATTTTATAGAATTTTTTATGATTAATGGTAACAGTAAACTATTATCTGTTTTTCAGAGAGTGATGGATGGTCTACTAAAATGATGACAGTGGAGCACAACAGTGATAATCGTGCAGAAGTTGAAAGAATATTTGCAGAACATCCATCAAATGAAAGATCAACTGTTATAAAGATGGAACGTCTATTGGGTCAATTAGCACCACTTAGGGCATTGGGAGATTTTCGATACAAGTGGAGTAATGAGCTTATGGATGAGAAAGTAGTACCATATTATGGTGAAAATGCTATACCTCCAAATTATCATACTCCACCGTACCTGACAGCTAAACCAGAAGTTAAATACCACAGACTGACACCCAAAGATAAATTTTTAATTATAGGTAATGAAACATTTGAAATAGTATTTTTTTTAAACTTTAAAATTAGAATATAATTAATTATTTTTAGAATATGAGTTTGTAAAATTAGTAGATTTAAAATTAAACCTTACATTGTCCAACTAGTGCGTAAAGCAGTTATCGTTGAACGCACGTTGCACATACTACTATTTTTGAAAACAAAGTGCGAGAATTAATATATTGCGCAACATATGCGTAAAATACCTTACGCACAAGATGCGTATATATTATTTTTTCCTAATAGGTGTGTGAAATTCGATTTTACACACACAGTTAGGAAATAGTATATTACGCATCTAGGGAGGAAAAAACTTGAACAGTCCATAGCTCGTGTAAATTGACACCCGAGCCGAAGGCGTGTACTATTTTTCGCCATACTTACCCAGGCCGAAAACCCCACATTTCCGTTCTTTAGTCGGGCGGGAATGTGGCACTTTCAGCCAGAGTATGGCGAAAATATATTTTAAACTATGATTTACACTTTTTATTTCAAAAATATGAAACAATATATTTATTTTAATTGTACTGTTCTAGCGTCTGACGGTCTATGGGATTTAATTTCTCCTCTGGAAGCTGTTCGTCTTGTTGGTGAACACATGAGTGGCAAAGTAACTCTAAGCCCCTTACGACTACCTCGGAAAAATATGAAACTATCAGAAATCAATGAAATGCTTCTGCATCGAAAAGAAGGATTGAAAAAGAAGCCGTTAGATGGAAATGCAGCTACACACTTGATGAGAAACGCGTTAGGAGGAACCGGATACGGGATGGATCATACGAAAATATCGAAAATGTTAACATTGCCGAGTGAAGTAGTACGATTGTTCCGAGACGATATAACGGTGACTGTTCTATACATGGACTCAGAGTTTTTGAGACATTGTCCTCCATAATTAAAAGTGTCGCTACTTTTTTACTGTACTTGAATATAAATAATGTTTCAAGTGTTTCTAAAAGCCGTTTAATTGATTACGGTGTAGAGCTTGTTATTTATTTAATTAACAATAAAAATAATTTACATAAGAACTGAGTTCTCTGATTATTGTTAACACATTACATTATACATTGAATCTAGCTATTTAAAATTGATCCTAAAAAGAGATTTATAAACATAATTCGTTAAGGTAAAAATTGTATAGTAAAAAAGCTTTCTATTTTTTTTTATATAGTCACAATTCAAAATACATATTATGCAATTAAAACAAAAATAAAAATAAAATCGTTTTTTTAAAACAAAAACCATCATAACTGTTCCATCAATAACAGATGAAAACTCCTGCAATACATCATCCGACTGCAATACATTGTATGATTGAAGATAGAAAATAATATATCCATTAGTTTTCATAATCTAGACATTTTTATCTCAAAATATAGATTATTTATAGTATCATCGCTGCCATTTTTGGCATCATGCAAGCTTATTACACGCCGATTTGCCATTTTTAGTACCTCAATTGTTCTTTAGAAAAAACGGAAAAAGATGTTTTAACATTCTCATGTCAAAAACAAGAATAAGGCAAGCGCGCTCAAATTCAATTTTTGAGTTTTTTTTAAAATCTCATTCACTCACTATTGAGCCTTAAAATCAACCTTCTTGGCCAAAGTCTTCCTTGAATTTCTCTAGTTTACTCATATCTTCTTCATTTACAGTTGGACGGGTTGTACTCAATGATTTTATCATATCTTTCTGTAATAGTAAAATAAAAATTTATTAATAACGTTAAATAATAATAAACATTTATATTTCTTTTAAACTTGGTAATAACATAAATAATGATTGACTATTCAAATATGCATACCATATTAACTGGTGGTTCATACAGTTTATCTCCTGGAACATCCATCCAATTCATTTCTATTGCTGCTGGGTCACCAGGAGAACAAGGTGTAAGTAAATCGTCAACAATAACTGTTGGGTCTTTGGGCGATGGACCCCTGACTCTTTTGAAGTGTGTGGCGGTTTGAACTTGCCTTACTGGCTGCATAAGGGCATCTCTCACTATGATACTGATATCAGCTCCTGAATAACCTTCAGTTGCTGTTGCTAACTTTCTAAAATCGTCTTCAGTTAAGGTATGAGCAGTGTTTCCTAAATGAAGCTTAAACATAACTGCCCTTGCAGGTGCTTCAGGTAGGGGAATATAGATTCTTTTCTCAAATCGTCTTCTGATAGCAGAATCCAATACCCATGGAATATTTGTAGCTCCCAAGACAAGAATTCCCTCATTGTCTGTGCCAACACCTATAAAGAGTTAAACATTTATTATCTTTAGTTTTATAAAAAATTTATTGACTACAAATTTTGAAACAAATTTTCTCAAAATTATTACATAATTATTGGTCAATTACCTTGCATTTGTACAAGAAATTCTGTTTTTATTCTTCTGGCTGATTCAGATTCATTATCAGATCTTGAAGAGCAGAGAGAATCAACTTCATCAATAAATATGATACTAGGTTTGTGCATTCTAGCCAATTCGAATAAATTTTTAACTAATTTTTCAGACTCTCCTAACCATTTGCTCACTAAATCCGAAGAAGATACTGAGAAGAAAGTGGAGTTGTTGGCTTCAGTTGCTAAAGCTTTAGCCAAATATGATTTACCAGTACCAGGAGGCTAAAATATAGATTACTTTGTAAATTTATGCAGAAATGATGATTCATTAAAAAACCATATTAATGAGGATATAACTTACACCAAACAATAATATTCCTTTCCATGGAATCCTTTTTCCTGTGAATAAATGAGGAAATCTGAGAGGTAAGATAACAGCTTCTTTTAAGGCTTCCTTAGCCCCATCCAGTCCTGCAACATCACTCCATTTTACATCTGGTTTTTCAATGATGATTGCTCCTTCTAATTTGCTTTGCAACTTCTTTTTCTCAGGATCACTGTCAGTGTCACTGTCCCCACTATCACTTTTTTTATCTTCACTTTTTGAATTTTCTTCTCCAGCCTTAACTGGTTTCTTTTTACCCTTCTTTAAATAAGTTTTCAATTTCTCTGCTCTATCCAGATATTGCATACATTTGCTACGAATACTATCTTTAGCTCTGTCACCTTGCGCTTCATCTAAAATTGAATTAAAAATAAAAACTTTGCTCCGATACTTATGTTTCAATATATAATTAATAATAACTACAGTCTGAATGTTGAAAATATAAATATAGTTTTGAAATAGAGTATACACTACATACTGTACATACATAATATACTACGTTAAAATATTTTATTAAAGTTTACCATGAAATACTTTGTTAAACTATATTTTAAGAAGAAATTAATAAAGATTTGTAACATAATTTATAAAAAAAGATGATAAAAATAATAAATAGCAAGATTTGCTATTGAAATGTATATTAGAATATACATTGTATTGCAATATCAGTAACTGTACAAAAACTTTCATTACTCAATTTTTTTGAAAATATTAGCAATTTATGCTCCAATTATATTTAATCAACTTACATTTGATAGCATGAAGAAAATATTCTACTGAATGTTCGTAAAGCCTCAGGGCTTCTTCATAATTTTTGTTCCTATCCTCTTCAGTGGCCTTTGTTACCATATCAATGGCTTTCTGTAAATTCATGAAAAACCTCGCGTTAATTACTTATGTTAATTTCAGAAATCCGAAAAATTAGGTATCTAGCTGTTTTGTTTACCTGTAGAATAGGTCCCGATGCCATTGTGTCCAATAATAACGACTTACTCCACCTTGAACGAACGAGTGAATGTGTCACTCCTCTTCTAACCTTAAAAGATTTCTTTAACTACGACTGATTACCTGAAAGAATGTACAAAAATTATAGACGATGCGCTCACGCGGAATTCCAACGCGTTTACCACGATATCGGCCAGGCGAGATCGAAAGTCAAGCGTTTTAACGTAGGTACGACAATGTATGACTCAAAGTCAGTCCTTACCAGTAATATTTATATAGTACACTTTTTCCCTGTCAAACTGATAACCTTCAAAATTCAACTCGCGTACGTTGTCCTGGTGGTCATGATCCTCGTCGCGATGCGCTTCGCTATGATGCAGACAGCAAACGAAACTCAGTCGTTCTGCTCTGCACTACGAGCGCATTGCGAAGGATTACAAATTTCAAGAAAATCAGATGTTAAATTACGCCTTTACTAAACGAGAAGGAAATATAAGTATTACTTTTTCCACGAACTACGAAAATTATTGGAGTAAAGGTCCCACACTGTCCAGTGTCCCAGCAGTTGCTGACGCTGTGCGCCCTCTTCAGTAAACATTGCAGAATGAAATTAAATGGATATAAGACTCACATGGTTATATGACTTGACTTTTGACTACTATATCTACTACATCACTGCATGTGTGTATGTATAAGTAGTGTGTACTTTTACATATGTATATAGTTGTTATGTTTATATGATGATGTGTATTTTTAAATTGTAAATATTTTACTTTTTAGATAGTGACTACTTAGTACTTAGTAAAAAACATGTTCAATTTTTATACAATCAATTCCAAATTTTTACCATATTTACAATGGTTAACCTGATCAACTATGATTTTTTAAAAAGTGTTTTGTTTTAAAAATGTTATTAATACATAATATTATGCAAAATTATATCAGTAAATTTATATACTGATAAAACTATGTTTTATATTCAACCTCCAAAAGGATTGGTTACGCTACATACTTTAGAAGAAGTAGTCTTTTCAAGATTGGATTATTTAAGTTTATTAGGCAATGAAAAAGATAGTGCATTCAGTGGGAAATTCGAATATTTACTAGAGGGTTCGCCACATGATTGTGTTGGACATTTTACTTTAAGGTACATAAGATTTTAATTTTTAATTAAAATTTTTACAAAATTTAATTTTTAATTAAAATTTTTACAAAATTTAATTTTGAATATTTCTCTCTTAGATTATTAACATCAAAATCTGATGAACTTTTTCAATATTGGTTACATAAAGAGACATTACTTTTGAAGAAAAGATTATCTCTTATTCGTACCAGACAGCTTTACAGATTATTTCAAACAATTTCAAGGCACTTGAAAAGAAGAGAAAAACCTAACAATTTAGTAGATCCTGTTTTGCTGGATATCAGTACTTTTTACTTGAAGCCTGAAATTTTTAAGCATATTGCATATAAACATCATTCTGAGGAATGTACCAAATATCATCAAAAAGGTAATAATAATATAAATACAATTTTATTTTTTATATTTTTAGATATTTAATAAATGGTTTAACTATATTTCAGTTAATTTTGAATTAATACCAGATCTTATAGAAGAGAGATGTGTTGATTTATTTGGAGGCTCTGCTATAGTTTATTGCTCACAATGGAAAGAAGTTCTGCTTTCTCTATTTCAAACTTTTATATCATTTGAAATGAAAGATCAGAGCAAGTTGGCAAATAACTTCTTAGCAGATCCCCGCTTTCATGTTATACGTTATAAACTTTATCAAAATTTGCATAGTAAGGGTTATAACTGTGGAAAAATTACAGCATCAAATATAGATCAGGAAGCATATAATTTCCCTCCTTGTATGGAACACTTACACTTAGAACTAAGACGTAAACATCGTTTAAGTCATTATGCACGGTTTTATTACACCCTCTTTCTTAAAGAGTCTGGAATGAGTTTGGAAGATGCCCTGATTTACTGGAGGAATGAGTATTCTAAACCTCATAGTTGCAAATCTCTTTGTACACATGATTGGAGAACAGATGCTAAAAAGTTTACTTACAGTATTAGACATATGTATGGATTAGAAGGTGGAAAAAAAAATTATAAAACTCCAAATTGTCAAGGTATTTGTGTAAGTATATATTTTTCAACTTGACACTTTTGTTTAAAAATAAGGTAAATTTGAAAATATTCAATTTGTTAATCTTTATTGACAGGATCAAGTACTAGGATCAAATTATGAAGGTGGATGTCCATTCAAAAATTTTGATAAAGATTCTTTAAAGCTTTTATTGGGTAGATCAATGAATGATAATGAAGTGGAACTATTTATGGTGAGCTCTATAAAACAAAAACCTCAAGAATCATGTGCAAACTTTTTTAAATTAAAAAGTACTGCACATATTAGTGAAATTTTCATAACTAAACCAGTTCAGTATTACACAAGTATGATAGAACTTAATTAATTTAATAAGAAATAAGATGTAAATCTTAACTGTACATAAACTTGATTTTTAGATTTCTTTAAAATAATTAATTTTAAATTATATTTTTACAATAAATAAATCTTTTTTCTATTTACAAATTAAAAAAATATAATTTACATTCTATACATTACAATCGTTATCTTTTAATTGCAAATTCTTTGAGACCATCTTGTATTACTTTATGTGTGACTCCATTTCTGACTAAAATTGATAGTACACCTACTTTAGTTAAGTCATTAATATTTCTTTGTTCATCATCAAAGAAAATCATATCTTTGTACTCAACTCCAGATGCATTTTTTATCCTAAAAATAAATAATAGCTAGTACATAATAATGTGTAATAAATAAAAGTAAAAAATAAATATTAGTCAAACACTCAAGTAAGTCAATTATAAAATGAAATTAAATAGTGCATATTACTTAGAGAAGTGAGTAGTTTTGGCACCAGGATAAATCTCTTTGTACTTTATATATTTGTTCCACTTAAAAAGCTCTAATAACTGTTTAGCTCCTTCAATTTCTCCAGTTCTTGAAGCTACTCCGATTTCATATCCTTCTTCATTCAAGTTTTTAAGTATATCAGGAGTATCTGGGTAGTATTTTATTTCACGACCATGAGAATCCACTACTTTATTATTTGAACTAAAAAGTTAAAGCATGAAAATATAAATTAAATAATAAGCATTTAGGAGTAAATATTTTACTGTGTATTGAAGTTGTATACAAACCCTTTCCTGAATGGTGGACTGACATGTGTATCAACCCAAAAGGGCCATAGTGTATAGTCTAAAATTGATTAAAAATTAATAATTTTATTCAAATAAATATCAATTTTTAATTAAGGTACAAAATATAGATTGTATCTTAAATTTATAAATTGCAAATATTTTGATAGCATCTAATATAATATAATATTAATTTTGTAACATTTTAAAATAATGTACCTTATATTTTTGAAAATATTAAAATTCAGAAATATATCGTAATTTAATTGGGAAAAAGCTACGCGTTATTGTGAAATATTATACAAAGTATTTTATTGATTAACTGACCAAAATAAAATGATTATACTATGCAATAAGAAAAATTAACAAAAATATAAACATAAAAATAATCCCAACATAGCTAGATAAACCACTTGTCTTATTGCTGACAACCAGTCAAATTGACAATATAATCATATAAAATAGCTACGAAATTTCTAACCTAAATCAAAGACGATAACTTTCGGTTTCTTTTCACTCATTTTTCCCAAAAATCCTGATTTAACAAGACTCTTGTACTTCGCAATGATTTTTACTTCTATAATTTAGTGCTTTCAACTAATATCAACATGCCAATTAGTTTTGCTCCAAAATAGTGCGACGAGTTGGCGAGTACTTATTTTTCGACACGTGTTTGACTTGTTGAGTCACTATAGTGACGAATCAATATTTTCAAATTGCACTTATGTCACGTGTATTACATTATTTACAACCCGGGCATACCTATAAGTGTACATACCAAATTTTATCAAACTAATGAGCATATAAGTATATCTTCATTAAACTAATTAACTTAAAATAGGTAATCAAAATTTTATAATAAATAGAGAATAGTAAATACAAAAACGTTTTTAAAGTAATTATTATAGTTCTGTTTTATAATTTATTTATATAATTGACTAATCGAAACGGTACGATCAATACAGAAAAAAAACAATCAATTTCTATTTAAAATCTAAAATTAAAAAGGATGGTCGGTTTAATAAAATCACAACGGTATACTTATTACGTATATCTATATTTATTCATATTATGTATATTATGTACAAAGTAGTTTCTAATAACCCTACTTGGGGCTCAATCGGATAAACTTTGTTTTTCTTATATACATTTATAATATTACAGATACACCAAAATTCTCCACAGTCACGAAGGAATTTCATATATAATGTGATCGAACTGTGATTTTTTTTTTGTTATCTTTCTTGCAATAATAATTAATCGCAATTGGAAAAGGACTCGTAATGGTAATAAAAAAAACAAAATACAACCATCTTTCTTTTCAATGATATCATTAATCGAAAATTACGAATCGCTCGAAGAAGTCGATATACATAAGAATGTACTATCAATATATTTTCCCCCATAAAATTGAATCTCTCTCGCGCGCTCGCTCGCTCGCTCGCAAAAATCATAATACGATTACACCGCACGCATCATTCTTAAATGTTCCTCAATCTCTCTTTTTCTCTCTCTCTCCCTCTCTCGATATTCATCATACGTACTTTTATACTTAAATTTTAGTTTACAATTACTTCTGTGTTTATTTTATTTATTTTTTATTATTATTTTTTTTTTTTGTTATATCCTTTCCTTTACTTACAATAAGTATAGTTCTCGCGCGCGCACATCCCACACGGCATTCACACACTGTATATTAATTTATTTATGCATTCCCCATGTATTATATCATGTTTATTTATTTATTCATTTTTTTTTTGTTTTGTTTGGTAATCCTGTTAATCCTCAGCGTGATTAGCGTTGATATCGAAATAAATTTATAAAAATACGTGTACTCGTCACACACTTCTAAACTGGCTGCGGCTATAGTTTGTTTATTTATTATTTTTTTTTTTGTAATTGGTTTTTTTGCGTTTTTCATCTTTATCGATATCCCCGTTTCTTTTTTTTTGTGTTCCTCTTAATTACACAGCAAGCGCACGGCACGATTCTATGAGCTCTCCACACTCTTAACGAAAGCGAATTGTCGCGTTGTTATCTTCTCGTCCTGTGTCACCCGCGTCTCTCTCTTTCACTCTCCCTCTTTCTATTTATGCATCGACCTCGCATCCCCATACATCGTTACTTACACGCTATACGAAAGGTATAAGAACTATATTTGCGGATATTATAATTAACGAACGGGTCGCGGATAAAACGCCGCCTATATACGTACGCATATAGGCAGATAGAGAAGATGCGAGCGCGGTTGTGTATATATTATTCTGTGCGTGTGGAGTGCGCAAGTAATGTGAGAGTCTATGTGGAAGAATGCAAGCGTTCTTCATCCAACGTCATTCTCATAATCAAAAAGGCACTGAACGCACGTTTATATATTCGAATGTATATCTTCATCATCATCATCGTTTGTCGTCGTCGTCGTCGTCGTGTGTGTAGAGATCGGCACAACGGATCGGCATCGACTTTATACGCCTACGTGTTTGTGTATAAGTCTTCGCTACTATATCTCGGACCGAAGAAACACAAGTATACATATGATGTGCACATCGAGTCGAAACGAAAAAAGTTATACAATGCTACATAATCGTGTCTGGGTCGGAGTGATTTTTTTTGTTTTTTTTTTTTAACTGCGTGTAGGAAGGAATTTTTTTCTTTTTTTTCGTTAAGAGTGTCGTTCGCACAGCGCGCGAACAATCGAAAGGTAAAAAGCTGTCATCGCTATCCTCATATTTATTCTCTATAAACCCTCAACCCTGTCTTTCTTTTTTCTCGATAGCGCGTCAATCTCGCCTGGATGCATGCACGTGCCCAGCTCGGCGCTCTTTATCACAAGTGTGGAATAATTAGAATGATAATAATAATAATGGTATATAATTGCAATCGCTCGTCGCACCTCTGTACCGTGAGTTAGAGTCCTATACATGTAAGTGGTTATAAAGCAATTCCTCTTTTGCGAATGGCATTACTTACACAGTAGTATGTAATTCTTGTTCTTGTTATACACGCGCGAATAGAATGTCGATTTTGAAAGAGATAGTGTGGAATTCATACAAAAAAATATATATATTGATCGTTAAAATCCCCGATTTTGTTCTTCTTTAGAATACGCATCGAATGCTCTTGCTATGGATAAAATGTAAAAGACGTATTATACAGTACAATAAAGGCGTGCATTAACTTTATACTGCAGTGTTTTTTCCTTGGAACTAGGTACAACGGCGATTGTTCTTCCTTTTTTTTTCAAAATAGAAATTACTTTATAAGCACGCGGTAATTATTGATTGATTGATATATACTCC
>JAPYZP010001333.1:0-17122 GCA_030522985.1 Torymus sinensis | reverse complement strand
CGCATTAATCAATATACACCTTGACTTCATCGTCGCAAGTCAGTTTCATCAAACATATCACCTAAGACTGCATCGCCGCCATAGCCCACCGGTGCGAAAGGCGGATATATATATTTGCACGAGGCGCTTTTTATCGCGCGAGTCACGCTTCAACTGCATCGCCGCCGTTATACGTCATTGCATGCAGTAATATGCGTATAGTCGAGCGCACTGTGTACGTCAAATTCGCGATAATCTAGCTCCGGGTCACATTTGTAGATTTCCGCGATGTAAACCTACGACCTAGCCGCTCACACGCGCGTGTATACCCATGCAAGCGCGCGCAGGGTTGAGCAAGAGAGAGAGAGAGAAAAAAAAGTAAAACGAGGGGAAGGGGGAGGAGCTTTTCCGTTATCTCGGCTACACTCCGGCGTGTTCTCCTGCGAGCGCGCGCGCGCGGCCGTTAGCGTTTTCATGCGTGCAAAGCATGTTAAATCAAGGGACGACGTGCGCGCGAGAGAGAGAGGCTGCAGAGGAGGAGGAGGAGGCGGCGGCCGACGACGGCGTAAGGGATTCGATATCTGTTCGCACGTCATTACCCCAGAGCTGCCGTAGCAGCAGGATCTCTCGGGTTCGCGTCGTCGTCTCTGCCACCGACGCTGCCGCTGCTGCTGCTGTTGCTGCGCGAGCCGAACTTCGCGCCGATCTCCCGGCTGAGCTTTCTTCGACGTTGATACCGTGGGTACTCGCATGGCTTGTCGGTGTGCACCTATACCGATCGCTTATGCAAAACGTCATTTTTTCTATTGCTCATGTTGAACGAAGGTTCATTTCTATCCGAGTGTGCAGTTGTACATTTTATTAGCCGCATTATGCGCAGAATTATACTTATATTTTTCTGAGGCTATCTTTATTCAACATTTATATATATATCTGAAGCAGAGCGAGTGGTACGAAGAAAAACTAGTACGAAAGTCATAAATTTACTTATGAATAAACAATTTTTATACCGCGCGCGCGCTGCATTATGCACGGAAAATAAACTTCTATAGGCACGCAGTGAAACAGAAACGGACGACGTTGATTAAATCAGCATTTCTTTTGATATGATACACGAACCGTGCCGCGCGCGCGCGCACTACACCTGTCTCTGCAGAAGAGGATTGAGTAATATTTGCGCGCGCGCAGTTTATTCCAGATATTTGATAAAAGGCTATTCATTTATGTAATACACATCATTTTTTACGCATTTGTTCGCGATAAATATAATGAATTCAGTAGTTTATCGCTCATACATTTACATATCTATATGCTTATACTTGAAACATTTTTATTAAGCATTGTTTATTTCAGTTCAAACGGTTATCGCATATAGGCTTTAAAAAAAAAACTTTCAACAGTTAAATATATTATAGACCGCATATATATATATATTTAAGCGCACGATCGGCATCGCAGAATTTAAAGTCGCTTCTCGCGTGTACGCGCGTGAGATACACCTTTCGTAAATTACTGATAAATAACCCATTGCAACATTATAGCGCGGCTTATTTATTTTCCCCGATAGCCCGATACTATCAATAAAGACATCGACTATACGAACTTCATGTCTTAATCGGCGAGCGAGCTGGCGCGCGCGCGTACGCCGAACAACTTCCACTGTTAGCATCGAACAAGATACATTGCTAATAGAACGTATACACTACTCGCGCGCGCAGCCTCCGTATAAATACACTCGCGCGGCGGCGGCGGCGCGCGCGAATTAAAATATCTAGCTCGCGACCTTAATCTCCCGTCTTAATCGCGAGAGACGCGACGCGATAAGCCACACGCGCGCGCTCACGCATTATAGATCTCCTCGGCATCGAAAAAGCTCCGCACGTATATATTTTCTCTCGAGCAAGGCGTCGTCGCTGCGCGTTACCCACGCACACATACATACCCGCCGCGAGTATATCGCGCGTAGTTTGCGGATCGCGGCGAAACGAGCGCGAGCGCGCCTGGTATATATATAGTAGCGGCCGGCACAACACAACACAACAATAATCGTCCCTCGTATCGGCGCGCACACGGGGGCACGCGGGCGAGCGCGAGCGAGCGCGAGCTTATCGCGCTTATCGCCGCGTCCGGTCTCTATCGGCTATCTATGCAAATCGCAGCTAATTATATTTAATTAGATTCTACTCCCGCGCGCGCGCGCGCACTCGCTCGCTCCCACCGATTGCCGCGCCATAACCACACATACACACGTGCACGTATATATATGCAAACGCATGCACACACGGACCGCCCAACTTACTTTATGCGTGTCCGACTTGCGAGGCGCTATATATATACGTATGCGCGCGGCATACGCCTACCATCAGTCCTGATGATCTTGTATATAAAGGCCGCGAGCGCGAGGAGAAAAAATTATTCGCCTTTCGCGCGCGCACGCGCGTGTGCGAGGAACACAGCCACGCGAGGACTAATTATCACTTTTTTTCTCCCTTATACTCTCGCCCTCCCCCTCTTTCTCTCTCGGATCGCAGGTACACACACACACGCGCACACACTGCACTCGCGCGCGGCCGAGCTAAAATCGCTTCTGACACGAATGCCCATAGAACCAAGTTCAAGACTCCGCGCGGCGACTACAGGTTCGCGCTTCATAAAACTAAACGAGCTGCGCGCGGGATATATATGCAAACGTGCGCGCGGCCCGATACACTATCGTTGAGTAATTAATAGTTTAATTAGTTCGGCCGAACTGGGCGTTCGAGCTCGCCGGAAAAGAGCTTTGAAAATTTTACCGCGGCTATAGCGTATATACATATACCTCGTGCGCATGTTTACCTGCCGCCTGTAGTTATCTCCGTTTCGCAGTATTCGCTATCTACGGGCGAATCGTGGCCGGTGTATCTTGAAAAAAATTTCATAATTAATTAAATGCACCATATTAATAAGTAGATAATCGCGCTGAACTTTAATTGAAATTGCAATTGCGGTGTCTCGCTTTTGGTGATACGTCAGGCGCTCACAATGCGCGCTTTTTTCTCACGTTTATACTATACATAGCTTGCGGTATATATGGCTGGAATCAGCTACTGCTTGAGGAATCGGTGAAATATATGTTTTTTTTTTAATAATAAACTCTTGCATAATAATGCAGTGTTATAAAGACGTCCTTGAGAATGAATGAACTCTCGGGCTGTATCTTTAAAATCTTGACGCTGATAATAATGTTAATGTAATGAGTAAATTTAAATGAATAAGGTTGTTAATATTTTTCTCACAACCTTTTTAAGATATAATGGGCTTGAGGTTAAAAATAACTACACAATAATTGAATAGGAAAGTATATAATTATACACGACATGAAAGAGGTTTTTTCTTTATTTTGCATATATTAATTATCGCAGGTCGCGCGCAGTAAAGCAGAAATTGTCTTACCAATCACGTACATCATCTACTTAAATCTCAGAATTAAGCGATAAAAGCTGCATGATATTTTGCACATGCTTATTACAAGCCTTTTCGCGTTAAGTACTTAGATTTTGTTTGTTTACAATATCTACGCTATTTATCACGCATCTAAAGCAGAAAATTGTCGCTCACTTTAAATCCGCGTGACTGCGCGTTACCGCACCGAAGGGAAATGTAGAAAGCAGCGTTATACGCACATAGGTAGGTATACGCAGCACACCAAAATCAATTACCGGCGATGTATCTAAGCAAGCTCTCAGGCAGTAAGTAATTACGTGACAAACGGCACGTCGAGCCTCCGGCGCACGAAATAGCCGCGCGTGCATCGCTCTCCCTGCAAGTGCGCGCCTGTCAAAACGGACGCAGCGGAATCTCCGAGACGATCGTTTTCCCGATCGAGCCAAAGATAAGCATATCCGCGGCCGGCATATAATTCATCGGAGCCTCCGCGCCGCAAGATAGAGAGCTAACGAACATTAGACGCCGCGCGTGGTCGAGTGCATGCGCACCGCTCTCGCGCTTTATCTGTCCGAAGGTGCTGCACTGAGGTGTGCAAACGGAAAGAGGAGACGAGGAATATAGTAGTGGGGCAAGAAGAGACGAAGAAGGAGGAGGAGGAGGACGCTGCGATACCGCTGGAATGCGCCGCTCGTTTTATATCGACGAAAAAGCTCGACTCTAAATCAGAACTCTCTCTCCCTTTTACACACACACACGCCCGCAGGTTTTTTGCTTGCTCGAGCAAGCCCGCGATAAGGGAGCGAGCTGCTGCTGCTGCGAGCGGCTTTTTTCACTTTTTCCCCCGTCTCTATACACAGACTCACACACGTATATATACAGTTCCCTGCTGTTTTCAATTCCGCATACACGCTTACTTCTTAATCTCTGGCATTCCAGACGCGTCTGCGGCGCTGTTGCCGCGCGGGATCCCGTCGCTATAATCCTCCTTTCATCTGCCGATATATATTTCGAGGCTCCACTCGCGAGAGAGTCCCCGTAACAGTCGAGACCATAGTGCGACGAGAAGTGCAAAAGTGAAAAACGATAGAAAGAGAGTCGCTGCGCAGGAGGGAATCCCCATAGGACACGGACTCACGGAAGGGACAGCGCACGCGGCTGCTTAACGAGGCGCGAGAGCCTCTCCGCGCGCGCAGTCAATGCACTAACGACTCTAATTAATCGCAGTCGCGGGGGTCGTCCTCGTCGTCCCTCTCTCTCTCTCTCTCTCTCTCGCGAGGAAAGAAAGCGGAAGAGCAGATGCCTGCAGATAGGGGCGCGGAGATGCTGGCCGGATAAGCCGCTGCGCTGAGAAACGAAATTATACGGCGCAGCCGCCGCCGCCGCCGCCGCACAATACCAACTCTCTTTTGTCCTTCGCGTGCTCCCCGATTAACCTTTGTGCTGCTGCTGCTGCTGCTACTGCTGCCTCTGAGATTCGGACTCGCGAAACTCTTCTCTCTCACACAAGTTCTTGGTAAGCGCAGCTAATGGGCCAGAAATAGGCACGCGCGGGGACCCCCTTATCGCGGGATTAATCGACGATCCTTCTCGCGGTCGTTCGTTTTTTTCTCAATAACAGTCCTGTATATGTACCTGGTGCTCCAGAGACTGAAGGGTGGTTAGAAAATCCGAGGAAAAGTTCGGAGAAAATGAGCGACACCGCGGATAAATAACGGGGCAGTAGACCGAGACGACGCGGTGCGATTCCGGAACAATTCCGTTGCAATTGCGATAGGGATGAGGGGCGGCTGGGGGAGGACTTCGCGAGGTCGATAAGCGAGCGAAGGGGGTCTCTCTCTCTCTCTCTCTCTCTCTCTCTCTCCCTTGCTCCACTCGATAACGTCGCCCGCATTGTTCCGACGAGAAGTCGGATACCCGCGCGTCGCGGTTTTTTTTCCGCGCCGCGCTAAAAGAAGGATTACCCGGTCTGGCCGATCTATCGGCATTAGCCGCGCGGCTCGCCTTGTTAACGTTTTCTGACGATGGTAATTAATCGTCCTTGCTTACGGGCGTAACCACTATATGTGTAGTTTCTCTGCTTTCTGTTTCTGTTTTGTCATTGAGTATGTGGGATTATGATTTACCATTATCGAATACTGTGCCGAGGAAACATTTTGTTTACGCAGGCTGTATAAAGAGCGATATTTGGTAGTGCACTCACAAGCAGGATATCGTGTACCTCTGGAAATCTATAGCCTTCAAAAATCGATGTATGTATTCAGTACCCTGATCTTCTACGATATTACTTATTATACCTAAGCACCTAATAAATTGTTGATATTATACCACTTACGTGTGCCAAAGTGTAGGATCATGATTGCTCTAGTATTCGATCCTATACTGCAATTTATTATCAACAGGTAATCAAGATCGTGCGCTCGGTACCTAATGACACGTTGCATACTCAAACCCGTTTGCTAAACATTGTCGCGCGTGCGCGCACTCCCACATCGTGAGATCAGCTGAAAACGGGGCCATCGAGAGGTTTTCCTTTGGCCGAACCGGTTGTCACGCGCCGATCCTTCTCTCCCCGAGAAATATGGCCTACCCTACTTCCAAAACAGGTCTGATTCGCACTTTTCGCAAAAAGCTTATATGTATATATATAGGAGGAAGAAGGTATATATCTCGAGGCGTCAGTGCGGAGCGGCCGCGTCGCGTACAAAAGGAGAGGAAAAATCGCGCTCGGGAGGTTTAACGCGCTCGCGGAAAATCGTTGACCCATCGGTCGGCGAGGGAGTGAGAGAGGGAGAGGAGCGAGCCTGGACCGGACAAAAGGTATGACAAGAATGGAGGGTGGGGGCGACCTATGCGCGCGTGCGCCCGCGCTCGCTCGCTCGCCTATTCTGCTTATCAACCCTTGGAAGTATTGCCTCTGATAACGAGTGAATGCCCGGCTTTATGGCCTGATCTCGCTGGCGATACACGCGGTGCGCGCACATACGCCCGTGTTTGCCGCTCTCCCTCTCTTTCTATCCCGGCTGCTGGCTCTCTCTCTCTCTCGCTCTGCCTGACGCCACGGGAATCACTTTAATATCTTTCCTTCATTGTTATCTCGCGCGGCCCCCGGCCTCGCTCCTCCGGCCTGAAACGGGTTTTCGCGCTCGCGTCGTCGGCCGACGTGAAAAACTAACTCTCCCTCGGACCGTAGCCGCAAGAGAAATCAATAATTTTCCGCCGCCCGGCAATTTGTTGTCGACGTGTTTGTCCACTGATATATTAAGGCGCTAGGCGTCTGCGGATGTGGATTTAGATTCGAGGTCGCGCTATTCGTCATGCGGTTTGTTTTCTCTCTCTCTCTCTCTCTCTTCCCCTCTCTCCCCTCCTGCGCCATCACACGTATATAATAGAAAGTGTGTGTATATACACGTCCGATCGATTTATCTTCGCGAAATCGTTGTTTGATCGCCGTAGATGTGTTTGTCCCCGAGTGATAACACTTTTTAAAGGATGAGCAATTGATATACTTGAACGATAGATGTAGGAATTTCGGTAAAGTTCTTTCGAAATTTGGAAATTATGTCGGACATTATTTGGCTAGATTTATAACTTTTTATTGTATTACAGCGGTATTTCCATACTTTAACAGCAATGAATGCCTTGATTTGGCCGAGAAGCTCATCCGTATAAATGAGATATAATCTCGCGCGCTAAAGGTCACGGATAATGCAATATTGGATAAAGTCGCGTTTTCGATGAAATAGCTGCGAGAGAGTGAGAGAGCGAGCGAGGAGGAGGGGGTTGGAAGGGACGGGGGCGCGACGGCGCGAGATTGCGAGGAAAGAAAAAGATGAAAGAGGAGAAAAAGATAGAAAGCCGAGAGAGAGAGAGAGAGAGAGAGAGAGAGAGAGAGAGAGAGAGAGAGAGAGAGAGAGAGAGAGAGAGCGGGCGGGCGGGCGAAGGTGGAGTTGGCCGTCGGGACTTTGCTATCGGAAACCTTCGCGCGACCAATGCGGCGGCGCCTTTATCGTTTTACAACAGAAAGGCGCACATCAGTCAAGCGGTATCTCCTCACGGTTGATTTCCCGTGGTCTCGCCGCCGTTGCGCGCACGGCGAAACCCCCGCAGCAGCAGCAGCAGCAGCAGCAACCGCCGCCAGTCGTCCCCTCCTTTCACCTTCACCTCCTCCTCCCCATTCGCCTCCTCCTCCTCCTCCTCTCGCTTGGCCCGGTGGAGAAAAGATAGCGGCGAGAGGCAGCTACTGCAGCCAAGTGTGATGCACCGGTAGCCACGATAGTTATGAAAACATATGAAATATATTCAATCTGGGCCGGGCCGATAACGGACTAGCACACCACCGTTGCTCTCGAGTCCCGCGGACGTCATCACCCCGCTGCATCAGTTTGCACACCTCTATCTCTCACTTTCTCGCTTTTTTACCCTCCACGCTTTTTGCATTCGCTTGCGCGCACGGCTGTCTATCTCTTCGCCCCGTGTCCTGCTGCCGTGGAGAATAGCAAATCGCGCGTGTCGAGAGCGGGAGAATCTTTCGCTTCCCTTGCGCTTCGGTTCGTTTTGACAGTTCGAGTGTACACTGCTGGTATGAGAAGACTCGTGGGTGTTTCAATCTTTTTTTTTAAAGTACAAAAAGGATCATGTGCCACTTTAATAATTGTTGGATTACACATTATTTTAATTGATGCTGATTGAATATTTTATTGAAAATTAATCAACAAAAATGATAGGGTTGAAATTTTTATTTAATATGTAGGGTTGTTAATCAATTTCCCATTACGTATTGGATTACAATTTAACTAAATTTTGATTTATGTTTTAGGTAAGGAAATAAATACTGGCCCCCGTACGCCATTAAAAATGAAATGTTTTTGTATTATTCAGTTAAAATTGAATTTTTTCTTATCTACTTGAAGAAAAATATCGTCCTGTATATTAATTTTAAATCGAAAATACCCATAGTTGTAGGCGTGATTTCGATTCAAAAATCACACATATCTCTTTTTATTATTAGAAATTCTCCTCATAATTTATATAGACATTAAACATTATCTAAGGGCGATTAACATACACAAAAAGTCCATCAGCAGCGACACACTAACCGAATTCCCCAAGGTGTCGCGCGTCGGAACACTTACTACACGTTCGCCTACGCTGCGCTCAGCATCTGTTGGACGCCAGGCGTAGAAACCACGTCCGGCACGCGCTTATAAGTCGACTCGCCTCCGCACAGCTAGTAGTACGTGGCAGTAAGTAGTAGTAGTAGTCGTACCAGCAAAAATCCATCAACGTACTCACTTATACAACTCTATAGGATACGGAGCGGGGAAGAGCGTGCGAGAGTATGTGTGGATGGGTGTGTGTGTGTATGGGTGCGAGAGGGAGATCGGGGGAGGGCGAGAGGGAGAGAAGCGTGCGGAGTTTGTTATCGTTATCGCGCAACGTGGCCGAACGCTGATCGCGATAAGGGCTCGCCACTGCTCTTATCAGCGCGGCCGTTTGCTTCGCGCGGCCGCACGCTCCCCCTCCTGCGCGCGTCCATTTCAGCTCTCGAGGCGAAACGAGAGCGAGCGAGCGGGAGGGAGAGAGAAAGCTAGCGCGCCGGCGGGCACTTTGTGAAAATCGATCCTCCGAATTCCCACACTTTTCCGCCGAAATTCCATTTACACTCGATTCGTTTCACTTAGCGGCTTTTGCGGCTTCCAGCCAGCTCCAGTTCCCCCCGCGTCGAGCGCGCGCGCGCGAGAGAGAGAGAGAGAGAGAGAAGAGGTCCTTTTTGGACTGCCTTGGCCAACCGCACGCAAGAGTCGAGGATTCCTTATCGCCCTAGTGATTTGCTTTTCGAGAAGTGAGCGCTCCGTTGCTTCATTACTGAATCTATACGTGCCGCAAGCGAGCGCTAGAAAAATTGCGACGCGCGTGCGCGCGCCTCTTGCCAAGGCGTCTGAGTAAGTGCGAAATGAGATCAAACTGTGAATTGCACATGCGTTCTAAGGCCCATCGTCGGTTTTGGGTATAGTGAAACGCGTTGTAATAGCCGTAAATGCGTTTTCGAGTTCATTGATTTTTTATATATATACGCCTCTACTGATTTCTAATGCGCAAATTAGAGGGAATTTCGATTGCAATTTAGAACTGAATAAATCTAGTTGTTTTCATTCGAAATGAACGATATATAAATGAAAGTAAATTAAGTTCTTCATAAGTTAACGATTGGCATTATGCAATCAGTATTTCGGAAGCAGCAGAGCATTGTAATAAGATAAATAACAGCGATAAATACAATGTAAAAGCAGAAAAGTAGTTTCTCGTTATAGCTGCGCAGAAGACAGATCGGCCAGTGCGCGGGGGCCGCCGAAATGCCCTCTACCCTCGTCGATATTCCGTGACGAGGCAACTTTTACACTCGGGCTCGAATTAAGCGCAGCAGATTGCCAGGATGTGTATATATATACAGAGGCGAGGCTGGAGCGGGGGGTGTTAAGAAATGCGAGGCACGCGACATTCGCCTCATTGCTCCGCGTTAGTTTTCGTCCCCTGGCGCACTGCCACCGCGGACTGAAATTCACGGCCCCCCTTCCAGCCAGCCTGCAGCCGTCGTCTATATTACTCCATAAAGCACGCGCTCGCTCGCTCGTGGCTCTGCGCATATATATACACGTACACAGAGGGCCGCGCGTCATGATCTGCTGCCACGATGTTTGATACTCGATGTGTCGAAAAGTTTAACGGCACGCGCGCGTGTGCGTGTGTATGAGCGCGTGGTAGCTATATAGCGCGGGAATGGCTTTCGGAAAGCGCGCTCCGTCGCGCTCTCTGACCCTATATGTGCTTTATGACTTTCTAGATAAATTACAAGAGATTTGAGCGCGTTAATGAAAAATTAGACGTGATATATAGATTTAAGGCCTAATTCGCCAAGTAAGGGGATATTACATCTTTAGGTTTCTTTTATTATATAACTTTTAAGCGGTTATTGTACAAATGACAAGCTTCAAAGTCCAAGAATTTACCTCATAAAATCATTCATATTGAATGCAAATCAAGATCAGATAATAATAGACATAAAATAAGAAATGTAAAGTACCGGTGTAAGTGGAGATAGAATATTTACCAATCTTCCAAATTCTTAAGATTCTCCAAAAAATGAAAAAATTGCGTAATCGAAGAGTGTAGATAAATAATAAGAGAACGAAATTTTTTTAATGAAATTAGGTGTTGTAATCTTTTTTCGTTATAATGGTACAAGAAATTCATTCGAAACCAGAAGTAATTCTAAAATTAGCGGACTCGTCAATCGGATAAGAACGTTGAGCCGAGGAATAGCTCGTTTCGTCACTTCGCAATCGAGCGTAAGAACGATAATGTTAACGCAATATCGAAGCCCATAATGTAACTCGGAATTACCGCTCCCGTCTTCAATCCATACATACGTGCTTTTTTCAATTCTCCTCGGCGATAGGCGATCTTGTTTTAATTGAAAAGTAAACAGCGTCGAGCTCTCTCGGAGCTTATATATACGCTAGCGCGCAAGTTATCTCCGGAGATACACATCCACTCGTGTGTACAGACACACACTCGACGATTGTCATCTGCGCACTCGAGAGCCTCTCGAGAGGCAGAGAGATTAGTAGTTGCGCGTGCCGCCGATAATTACGTGGAGTTCCCCCAATTACGATTTCTAGCGTCTATCGGCGGCGCTATCGAGCCAACCGATCATCGCACGCCAACTTTTCCTGCCGAATGCGGGCTTGTTGTCGCGAAAGGATAGCGTTGATTTGAATATTTATCGCTGCTTTTGCATGCTCTACTTAAGCCTTTAGAGGCTTAGCATTTTGCAGTTCATTAACCTTTCAAACCTTTACTTCCTCCGTGTATATATATGTTAGAGGAATGTTGCTAATATAAAAAAGAAAACATATATATACTATAATTAATATATAAAAAAAAAGAGAGACGTCGAAATAGGTCAGAAGTCAATTTAATCCGTCCTTCCATCATGTTCTTTATCTTTTTTATAAGAAATTAAATTTGTGTAACATGACTCGTAAGATCTCAAGATACCTTATTTTGAATTGCAAATGTTATAATTCCATAAAACACAAACATATATTTTACGAAATAAAAAATTTACTATATTAAAAATTTTTTTCACACAAGATTGTAAATCTTCATATATATTTATTGTAGCTCAACATTTTTCTAAATCATTTCCATTGATTTCTCGTAGATACGAGTGAATGCAGAGGTGTGTTACATTTTACTTTTACACGTTTGGCTTACTAAAAATAGTTGAAATTCCAATCAAATAAGAATTACGATCCATAATTCCTATCTCATCGTATGAATCTATGTATGCATGGTTAAATAAATAATTGAGCATCGATGCGAATCAATTGACATTAATATACAAAAACCTTATTGATTTACTGGTACTGTAGGAATATTTATTTGCCATACGATTTTATCTTTATTATAAAATATTCGCGTAGCTTCGTCTTGATTTTCCCCGAAAGACATTTTCCGCGTAAGCAAAAAGAAAAAAAAACAAATCGCTCGGAAGGATCGAAATTGCGGCGGGGACAAGCCGACAGATAAATCTCGCGCATTAACGATCGCACACCTCGCGCGAATAAATAAAAGGCGCGAGGTATGGGCAAAAGCGAGGAAAAAGAATAATTTTTGTCACGTGCGATCAAAAGAGGACTGGCCGATGGTTATCGGCGCTCGTGAATTCGCGTCTACCATGCGAGTCGTCGTCGTTGTCGTCGTCGGCAGCGGCGCGTTGATCGGCAAGAAGATAAAAAGCAGCTCGCCCGCCCGCGTCTCTCTCTCCTTTTCTCTTTCTCGCGAGAGAGGATCGGAACGAATCCGCATCGGGGCATTCTTTAAAAGCTGCCACGTCGCGTCACCCTCGCGAGGCGAGCAATAAAAAATTTCAGAAAAAGAGAGATGGTGTACGCACACGCGCGCGCGCGGCTTCTCTGCTGCCTTTTCGAGGCCCGGCGCGTCACGAAATTCGATTCCCAGCTCGTCGGCTCACTATCTGCCTCTATCGATCTGCTCGAATTACCTTCTCTCTCTCTCCCTCTCTCTCTCTCTTTCTCTTACTCGTGTGAGCGGGCGTCCCTATCGCCCGAGCTATTTAGCTACGCAAATCGCGTCTGAAAAATCTCTTGCTAATGAAAACCGAATTCCACTGCCATAACACTGTATTACGTGATACATTTACTGGGGGAAGTGAGAAAACTTTAGTTTATGTTTAGACAGGTTCAAAAATCAACAGTAAACAGACATTAACGTCTGTTTTAATTCAAACATTAATCATGCCTCCCTCTTTTTTTATATAGCCGTTATATATTATCGTAGATATACGGTACTTTATTATCGGAATCATGTGGGGAGTCATTAAATAAGAAAATTTAAAAACTTATATAAGAAACTTACCATGTTTTTTTAAGTTAATTTTACCCTATTATTATTTCCGGCCGATAACTTTTCAGTGAGTAAGTTTTTGCAATGCATAAAGGAAGAGTAATTTATGTTATTCATGTATAAATTATTATTCTTAAATACAACTAAAAATTAGAACATGTACAATAGGTATAACCACTACAATGAAAGTGTCACACGCGTACATGACATGCACCCAACGACGTGACTCGTAACCGAAGTTCAGTCTAAAACTTTTTTTTTAGATAATAGGGTTTCGTTTGTAATATTAGCACAAAATTAAGAATAAAATCCTGAGCGCGATTTTTCGATTACCTTTCTAGTTTCATGAGATTTAAACATTATTTCAGAATAATAATTTTCATAGTCTCAATTTTCAAGTATGTTTTTCAATAAATAAACTATATAAAAGTATTTTACACGGAGAGAAAGAAATCAGTAAAAATGACCAACTGTCAAGTAACCCGGAGTCAACCCAAAATTTTTACTAAACTTTTTGTTAAAAGTTTTGTAAATTTTACAAAAAGTCCGTGTTTTAATATTTATTTTAATTTCAAAGGTTTCTAAGATGCAATGTTTAAATCTGTAAAACTTAATATATAAAACTATATTAACATTACGTTCAAGTGCACCTATTCAATCTGTATAAAACGATTCAGTAACCGTCCCTCACACACTGTTCACTAATGGGGCACCGCTTTGCGAGTTATTTAGCGTGATCGATCTCCAGCTTCTCCCAGGTTGAAAAACGACGTCATAATTACGCGACAGTCCATTTCGGTAACTGAGTCGGCTCTCCTCAAAGAACGGAAAAGCGATCGTCGATGAAAGAGCGCGAAGAAAGCCCGCGCGCCGCGGCGAGCGAAGGAAAAAATGGCAGCGTCGCGCGGCGAAACGACACAGCGTTTCCTCGCGAGCTCGATAAGCTTTACGAGAGTCGTGCGGGCATCGAAAGCGTTATTTTTCTCGGCCGCCGCGGCGACGACGACTTATCGCCTCTCGTCTAAGTGATCTCGTTTTTTTTCCCGTACGCTCTCGCCGATGCTCAGCGATTAATGCGAGCAGCGTTTTGTAATTTTTCGACCTTTATGCGCGCCCGCCCGCCACGAGCGCGCGTTAACTGTGTCATCGCCGATCTTTCATCGGCTTATCGCGCGCGTACTCCGCACTTTCAGAGAAGCGACTGTATATACTCCTCGGGTTTACTTGATTTTTCAAGAGTTTTTAAAAAGCTCTCGCTACTTTTTTCCCTGTCCTCAAATTTTACGCTCTGGAAATGCGTGTAGGATAAATTTCACGTGACGACGGCTACTGCGTTCTTTTTTCCTGCAAAATTTAATTATCATCACCTTGATACAGAATAATCTAGTTTATTATCTGGAAACTATACTCTACTTTACGGATGCGGGTGTATTTAACTGTTATCTGAATGAAAGTCAACGTTTTACGTACGTGCTTTACGTACGAAAGTGTACTTACTTCTGAATGAGAAACCCAATGAACAAAAACATTACGTTTTACACAAATGATTTTTTAAACATTTCTAGTTTTCTTAAAGTTATAAAGTTTTTTAACAGTTGGCAAAGAGTCGTGGGTATATAACATTGTATATATATCCACCATCTGTATTAACCTGACATTATTCTTTTTTTTATTTCTTGTAAAAATAAATGAAAATCTGAAATTGTCCTCCACACCTTTTTCTCTGGTGATGCCTGCAGATTTTACATAATTATTCTGGGATATTACTCTTATATTTTAGAAAAATAAAAATATACAAGCGATCGATGGAAAGTTTCGTACTGTAGCGAGGGCAACCAGGCGACAATGAGGAAGATTTGAAATCGATGGATGCTTGGAGGTGGCAAAGGCCACGTGGGTCAGATGAGATAGGGAAAGCAGCGTATCGTCGGCTGCTTTCTTATCGCAGCTACGATAACACTTGGACGCCCCCAGATCACTCGATAAACACGCTATCGTCATCGGCCACGTCCATCGGTCATCACTTTCACGCCTCGTACCGCGCGCGCGAGAGAGAAACGAGCGCACAAATAATAGATCCAGATGTGCTGGCTATGCTCGAATTTTTTTCATCGATGGAACGTTAATACTCATTTTACATTATACTGTTTTATTTTCGGAAGATTGTTTTCGGCCGACGTTCTTATGTTTTTAATCAAGATAAATCGCGTTTAATATTGTTAAAATCGTTTTTATTAGAGAAAGTATTTAGACGATTTTAAGTATCTAAAAGTCTTTTGCGAAATAATTCATCATCTTCTTATTGATTTATCGATTTCGCTCACTGCAGCTACTTTGAATAACCAAGCACAACTAAATATGTAGTTTTTATCATGAAATTTAAAATTTTGTTTAAAGAAAATATCCAAATAAATGGTTAAAAACTAATTAGATTGTTAAAAGAAATAACAGCCATTTGAAACATTGGTGTATTTACGTCTCCGAAAATGAGCGAAACCGGTGCAACAGCATAGCATCCAATGTGGGAACATTGGTGAGCGAGGGCATCGCGCGGCGGAGCTCCCCCTTCGCAAAAATCTGATACATCCCGGTGTTTTTGCATGCAGTTCTCTCTCTCTCTCTCTCTCTCTCTCCTCTCCTCGCGGCTTCAATTGAAAAGGATTGACGGACCGTTCGTTTCGGCATCGGCGGAGCAGAGCGCAGCTCACAGCTCGGCGTCCGAAGAAAGGCCTGTGCAAGAAAAACAAGTCCGGCGGCGGCGTCGGTGCTCGCTTTTCGGGGATTCAAGAGAGAGAGAGCGAGAGAGAGAGAGAGAGAACTGGTTCGCGCCGCATCAGATCGCGAAGATAGCGCGCGCGCGGGGTTTTATATGAGCGCGCTCGCGCTGATGTATCGTCCGGTCCCATCGTGCGAGAGAGCGCCCCTTTTCTATTCTTCATTTCTTGCCCCGTTCTCAATTAAATCTCCGCGAGTGATCGGATCTCGAGCAGCGGCCGCGGGGAAAGAGAGGAGGGCTTCGTGCTCGAAACTGTTTTAACGGGACGTCGCGAAGCGTCGGCGAATTTTCGTTAATTAATTGGCCTTGCGAGCGAGCTCATCGGTAACTGCGCCGCGCGCTCGCTTGTTTGTTAATTAGCTGTTTGATCATAGATGTCACCAGTCTACACGGCATAAACAAATGAACTTTAATTGCCGCTGCCTGTAATTTAGATTAGGCCACGTGAATGTTTATTGCCAACACTTGGGACATTAAACGGATGAAAATTTTAAAACTACATCGAACATGAAAATGCATTCTGCTGAATTAAACTAGTGGTATTATGTTTGCTGAAAATATTTTTCTTACCTCGCAAAGATTGTGCACTAATTTCTAACAGTTTAATGCAGTAGAAAAAGACCAATTGGTCAGACCACATTTTCCATTTTCCTTCGTTTTCCAGCTATTATTATCATACCATAAAAGTGTGTGTATAATTTGAGCAGAAAAAAAATTAGTACATTTCCATTGATATAAAAAAAGCTATGCCGCCACGCTTTTCCGGCCGACGTTGAAAAAGTGTGAAATTTCATTAAACCATGCAAGATAAACCCATTACGCAGTCTGTTCGTAATAATCGGCCGGCGCTTAAACGGCCTCCTGCGAAAGGGAAGAGCCATATTATATGCACGAGCGGCGTCGGAGTCGGCGTGGTTATATATATACACACAGACGCGGGCCGCGAGAGTAGGCGTGAAAGAGAGGCCCCGCGCTCAAATTGCCGGACGAGCGCGCGTGCGCCGAAATTAACCTCCCAATTTCTGCGGCTTGTTGCTAAATAATCGATTGCCGCCGCCGCCTTCGCTCGCGCGCCCCGTTGCCGCCGCACGCACACACACAAGTGCGGGCGTGCGGGAGGGACAGAGCGAGCGAGAAAGAGAGAGAAAGCCGGCTCGGCAACAGGTGCGAGGGACGGGGGAAGAGGCCCGTATAATACACGACGCGCCGCGAGCGAGCCACGCTGGAGAGAGAGAGCGAGTAACAGATGATTGCCGATGCTCCGTCAATGGAAATATTGCTCTTATTTGACCCATTTTAGCTTTGAAATTCGAATAAGGTTGTGCTAGTATACTGTACACACAAGTTGATATCATAGAAGATTAATTTATTATATTTACAATGTAATCTATTTAAAATTAATTCTGGTTACAACCCGTGTAAAAAAAAAAAGTCTGGCACTAGTCTGGCGAAAGTCTGGCAAAAGTCTGGCAAAAGTCTGGCACTAGTCTGGCACTGGTCTGGCACTGGTCT
>JAPYZP010001332.1:0-17488 GCA_030522985.1 Torymus sinensis | reverse complement strand
GGGGCGGGCTCGGTGTTCGTTTTCCGTTTTTTTTTTTTTCGGGGAAAGCGCCTTTTGTATTGTGCGGCTTGGCGGTACCGTAAATCTTCTTTTTTTTTCTTTTTCGTGCGATGCGTTGCTATTTCATATAGCGAGCTTGCGGAGTACGAGCGCGTCCGACGGTCTAGAGTTTGACGCTTTCTATGGACAGATTGAAGGTAGAAAAAGACATGTATTGGGAATTCTCGCACGCGCTAGTGCGTGCGAGGTTTTCGGAAAGAGAATGATGGAATTTTTTAGAAGAATAGATCGATTCCGCTGCTATAGGCTGGTTTGAGTTTTTAATTAAAAAGTTTGGAACGGTTTCAATGGTGTTTTATTTTAAAAGGTGGCGACGGTTTCGATTTTTTCTTTTTTTTTTTTTTTTTGTCAAATGAATTTCATATACCGCTGCTAAGCCCACGTTAGTTAAACAATTTATAGTTTCATGCCCTTATCTGTATTAACTAGCTATTAAGTCGGTCATACAGCCGCGCACGCAAAGGAGACTCGGAAATAATGCAAACATCGCGTCTATTTGCCGAGTTAACTAATTATCTTAATGTATTATCTTTCCGCTTTAATTTCATTTCGCTTATAGTTTAGCATCGGGTTGGCTAGATATATTCAGTAGTTTACTTTTAGATGTCCAACTTTTTTAGTATACTGTTTTATGCCCACCGCCCTAACTCGCTTATCTTCTTTCGCGTGCTTTTATTGTGTAACGGCTCTGCATGTGTATCGTTTGCATACACGTCAGTATTAAATCTTCGCTGCGTGTATTGTTTTAAATCTCCTCATCTTTAGTGCTGTATACGTTTTATCCGGGAAACGACTTCCGTGCTAATAAAATTATATACATGTATACATCTCTGTTCAAAAAGTTTTTATTGTCTCGCGAGTATTTTTAACTAGTAGTTATATAATATAAAGTTCACTGTTTATGTCACGAAAAATAAAGGAATATTTTTGAACTGCATAAAACAGTTACAGCCTTCCTTTATTGCTCCCTTAAAAAGCAGATTAACAACCTTAAGAGAAGACTTGGTTTAAAAACCATCTATATTTTTAGCCTTTTTTTTATCTAAAAATATCTACATAATGAAATGGATGCCTCTTACGCTTTGTACGTAATTTTGTTAAATATTGACGATTAATAATAGTCTCCCGTATATTAAGAATAAATTTATTTTTGTATCGATATTTTTCACTAAAAATATCTTCTAATCGTTTTAATCGGCTGAGTTTTATGTACGACCGGTGATGGAAAGAATTTAATAATTCAAAAAATCCACATCGCAATAATTGTGAGCTTTCGGCTCGTATGCCAACGATTACAGTAAAATTCTTTTTAAAAAAATATCACAGAATACGATACAGCAAGCAAAAGCTTCACTTCGCTTCCATGAACTATCGATGAACAGCTCCATGTAGCACACTGAAAATACCTTAGGGCAACATACGTACGATTTGACGGCGCGTACGAGGGGGAAAACAGATTCCTAAATCAAACCTGGCCGCGGGTAATGCGCATCGAATCCTTTAAATCGCCCAATTAATTAGCCAGCCCCCCGGGCGAAATAACGACGAATCCGAATAATTAAACGGCTCTCGACTCTCCGGCGGCATGAATATGTAAGGCACGCGCGGATTTTCGCGAATTCCTCGACTGAGGAGGGCTATTTATGCACGTGCGCACCAGGCAAGAATCATAATTAAACATGCAGAAACGCGCGAAATTCGCCGCTGCATAAATGCAAAAGCTAACCTAATTTCGCGTCTGGCGGACTTCTTCTTTTTTTGTTCTCTCTCTCTCTCTCTCCACTGCCAGATTGATGCAAATGGAGGTGGTGTCGCTGGAGGACGTCTACTGGGTGGAGGACAACGCGGCCCGCGCGGCGCTGGGCAAGGACCTGCCCCGCTGGATCCAGGCCCGCCAGACCCTGCCCACATCCAAGGAGGACCTGGATGTGCTCAAGGCCGACCTCTGGAGCTCCGTAGTGAAGAACAGCCAGCACCAAGATGCCTGGACTTGGGGTGAGCATCTATATCTTTCTCCCCTTCTTCTTCGTATAGTCTTTTTCTTTCGCGCTCCTCACTTTCGACCCCCTGCCAGTCCGCAGGCGCCTTTTTCCTCGCTTGGCTATTCATTTAGAAGAGGCCGTGGAGTGTGTTGTCGGCTTACTTTTTGCCCGTGTAGCAGCGCGGCGAGCCTCGAGAGGCTCTACACAGTCTCTCTCTCTCTCTCTCTCTCTCTCTCTCTCTCTCTCTCGCGGCCTAGCAGATTGAACTCCCTTCCGAAACCCCGAGCGCGTCTCGGAAAACAATTGACTCGTTTGCCAGGCGCCTTCTTTTTGGGGCTTCGTCTCGCGCTTGCATCTCTCTCTGTTAGTATTTCGTTTATTTTTTTCGTTTTCTTGTTGCGCAAATGGAAAATTACAGTGAATGGTTCGTTAAGAGTAATTATCTGTTTGTTTTTTTTTTATACTACCTATTTCCGTGATTTTGTCTTGTACGTAGAATTTTTTTAAGTGATCCGTATAAACGTTACATTGCTATCGTGAATATTATAAAATAACAGAATTTAAAAAATAATTCGGTTGGATAATAATTAATATGTCTACTACGTTCATAACAGGATGTATTATCGACATTAATACTCTATAGTCATTTGAAGCAATATCAGGAAGTAAAATTTGGAATTATCCAACGGCCTTTGACATTGACCTATCCAAACTTTCTATGAGGATAAATTGCAAAAGTTTCTTGAGAAAAATAAAAGAAAACTTTATCAATTTCATCAGCTCGAATGTGTATACGAAATTGTAAGAATTCAATGTTTACATATTGTATACAAGTTAAATTAAAATAGTTTGACTTTTCAAAGGAAGCTTATTTTTCTCTTATTTCAAATTTTCGGTGTCAATTGAGAAAGAATAGAAAAACGAAACCTTGTGCATTTTCGTTTGCTTGACCTGTTTATCTTATAGAAGATAAATTGTTGAGTCAGGAAGTTGCTTGAATTCTAGTATCTGCCAGCGATGATGACTTAATTGTATGTATTTCAACAAAATATAAAGCTTCATTTTTTCTTCAATGGAATAAATTGGAATTTTATTAACGTCGTTCAATTATAACAATTTAACATTGAAAATATTTCATATCGTATATAAACAATACGGCTATTTTAAAATAAATATATTGAAATACCAAAGTGCGTAATTAAATAAAGTTCCTTATCTCTTTTTATGTCAATGTTATCTAGAGTGTATGACGGGGCAATTGCTATCATTACCAATCGGCACACGACACTTTTTCCAACGCAGTTTTTGTTTATACGCGCTCTGAGAATGGTCTTACAATTATTCTTAGTGAATTGTTTCTTTCAAACAGTGAAATACTTCGAAACATAGCGATGTTTTGCATTAATGTAAGTGACAACTGTTCAATTAAATTATAAAGACAGAATAGTTGAAATCGTATACTTAATCATACAATAAATTGTAAAAGACTTACCTGATTTTTGTCAAACTAACCATTTTTTTTTATTTGAGATTTCTATCAACTAATTTCCTATTCTCAGATTGTATTTTCAGTATAATATATCATCAGAAAATTAGCTTTTCATTAGTTCGTTAATTAAAATCAATAAATTATTTTCGCTTCTTTGAAATGTGAAAATTGCCAATGTATTTTATTCACTCAGATAATTCCTCCGATTCATTGAAATATCTGAAACATTTGATTTCGATGTATTTTAATTAAAAAGATTTTATTATTAATGGAAACAGCAGCCAATATCCTTGTGAAAATAACTTTTGATTACTCAGTTGGAAATCAAGTAAATGATATCGTATCGACAAAGTAAAATTGTTTGGACCTGCAATAAACAACAGAAATGAAATACGCACTAGAGCAAATTATATTAAAATCAGACATCATTAATAACTCCAACAAATCTTTTGTCCTCTTATCTTATATATTTTACAATATTTCACTTGAAAACGTAAATAAAACAAAAAAAAAAAACGAATCCCATTCCTCGCAAATCCTATCATACTGCATCAGCACTCGCACTCCTATAGGTATCATACCTCCATAATCCTCGAATCCGACATCAGCTTTAAAGCCAATAATAACATAGCGAAGAAAAGAACGGGGCATCGATATCTCAGCGTGTGGCACGTCTATATAACGCAAGGCTCTCGGGGCCATTGGTGGATTTTCAGGTGGCATGCTGGTGGTCTCGGTATCGGTCGCGGGGCTCGTCACCCTCGCGGCGATGACGCAGCCGGCCCTCGCGCCCGAGGCCAAGCACTCGCTCCTCCAGTACGTCACCGGCAAGTACCTCCTCCCCAGCAACTGCCGTGTGCACTTCGAGTGGGATGAGCCGCAGCTCGTCGGCGAGACCATGACTTTCACTGTTAAGGTGAGTTTGACGCATTCGATTTTGCCTCTGCGCTCTTTAAAAGATAGTCGAGAATTTTTCATCCATATTTAATACGACGCGTACAAGCAAAACAAAGACTTTGGATGTTAAAGAGAAATATAATTGTTAAACAATAAAAGTAAAGCAAAATATAATTCGATAGAAAAAAAAAATTAAAGTTTCGATTGATTTAAAAAATTTTTAATATACTGTGTCTTAAAATTTCAGTTTTATCAAAGAAATGGTCAACCATATCCAATTTGCGACAAGGATAATCTAATCGTTGAAGTGACTGAAGGCACTCGTAGAGTGGCGACTTTTATAGAATTAGGCGGAACAGACCCCCTGGTAGCCAACACAGCGGTTGTCAAATTCACGGTGCGACACGCCGGACAATACAGAATTGCTGTGCTCATTGGATCCTGTCATGTTCATGGAAGTCCTTTTTTGAAGAATTTCCTACCTGGTAAACATATTTAGTTGTTCATCGATTTATGCACTATTGACTAGCTTTCAAATTGCCGCGATGATGTTTAAAATAACGTGGTCAGGTAAAATAAACTTTTATTTGACGTTTATTCGACATTTTTATTTGACTTAAAAAGATTCGTATTCTCGGATGAATGCGCCGAATCGTCGCGGCTATTTTTATTTGCGGTGCAGGCTGCAGAATATGAAGCCATTTCCATTGACGTTGACTTTTTTGCTTATTCAGGACCTCCATGTCCGAATAAAACGGTCTTTGTTCGACACAGTTCGACCGTCGTTTGTACAGCCGGAATCGCCCACTCTATGACGATTGAACCCCGAGATGAATACGACAATCTCTGCGTTTTTGGAATCAATGAGGAGCCCGTCGAAGGCTACAATGTAAATATAACTCAGGTGAGCAAGCGAGCGAGCAACTCGATTACATTTTTAGCGTTATTCTCTCAAAGGCTGTAGCTGTCCACAATCCAATAGCCACCGACACACATTTGACCTTGTGTTGAAAAGTGACGAAATAACCTTTTGAAACTGTTGAATAACGGCTTGAATTTACAGATCGGTAGCTCGAATGGCGATTCGTCTCCAGTGCCGTGCACCGTTAACTTGGAGTACGACACTCCTAATCAGCGAATCCGTTTAAAAGTAACTTTCCCGAAGGGTGGCTGTTACCACGCGACTGTAAGCCTTTCCGGATTACAACTTCACAATGGAGATTTCGATATTATAGTCTTAGAAAGTAAGGAAAATTGTAAGCTATTTGCACACTACTAGTCTGAGTTTAAGCTAATTGAGTAGAAGTAGTTTAATAGAAGTTGTGTAGCTCGCTTAATAGTCGGAGCTTCTACTAAAGTATGTTCTGCTTGGCGCACTTGAAAACGGATGCATATGTAAGTTTTTTCGCCAATGACTTTTTAGGTGCCGTTGCTAGAGCGGTTCACAATAATGTTGCTTCAAAGGATCCCGACATTTGTTACGCTGCAAAACTTTTGGGCATGCAGGGCGAGCGCTTCTCCAAGCCCAAAAAAGTATTTTGCTTCATTTCCCCGAAGCAGTTGACAATTAAAGAGTATTTGTTGAAATTCATTCCGAAGAGATTAGTAACTTTTAGACTCTGCCCATCAACCAAGGTAAATTTAATTCAAGTTAAAATATAGTAAATAATGATTTAAGATCAGAAAAATAAACGGGTCTTCTTTTTAGTTTCATTTTGATAGCCCGAATAATCAGCACGAAGGTTACGACTCCTTCACGATTGACGACGGATGTCAGCCTCCTGTTGAATTGATATCTCATTATCGCGATATCATAGCTGCAACGTTTACATTATTCCTCCTGAAAAACATTGGTGGCAGCGAGACTTTCGCTGACAAACAAGACTTTTTCTACCACGAAGTTAGAAAACACCATCAAAAACATTATCATGAAAAATTATCCATGAAAGTTCAACGTGACAAATTATTAGAATCGGTAAAGATATTCTTTTTCCTGTCTGATTTTATTAACAAAATTGTTAAAACTAATGAGTTTTCCTTTTATTTCAGTCAATGAAAGCCACAAAAGGATTCTCAGTGAGCGATTGGTGTAGAAACTTCGAAATAACATTCCAAGGAGAGCAAGGTAATCTTTCATCATTACCATCAAACATATTTATGCAATGTCACGTCATTAATTAAATTTCTGATACATAGGTGTGGACTGGGGCGGAGTTCGAAGAGAATGGTTTGAACTGATATGCGCCGCTCTGTTCGATCCAGGAAACGGACTCTTCGAATCATTTGGGGAGTCGCAGCAAGCCCTAGTGCATCCCAATAGTAAGCGACCTCCGCAGTTAAAGCTGAAGCATTACGAGTTCGCTGGTAAAATTGTCGGCAAGTGTCTATACGAATCTGCACTCGGCGGTTCGTATCGGCAACTCGTGCGGGCAAGGTTTACGCGATCTTTTCTTGCTCAGATAATCGGCCTTAGAGTACATTATAAATACTTCGAGCAAGATGATCCCGACTTGTACTTAAGTAAAGTAAAATATATCCTCGAGAACGATGTCGAGGAAATGGAATTGTATTTTGTTGAAGAGGAGTACGATAAAGACGGTCAATTAATAAAGCTGGCAGAATTGATCCCTGGCGGCAGCAAAGTCCGCGTGACAAATGACATGAAACTTCGATATTTAGATGCCTTAGCTCAGCACAGGCTAGCTAATTCCATTCGTAGTGAAGTTGACCACTTCTTGAGAGGATTGAATGAACTTATCCCAGACAATCTTCTTGGAATTTTCGATGAGAATGAATTAGAGGTACGTAGCATTTTTTTTGTATAAGAAACAGGCAGTCAATGGCTACGAACATATTCTAAATGATTATTTTTTCATTTTTAGTTGCTCCTTTGCGGAACTGGAGAATATAGCGTAGCAGATCTTCGAGCTCATCATATAGCTAATGGTAGCTCACCCGAGTTCCTGAGAGTTCTGGACTGGTTTTGGACGGCAGTTAGCAACTTTACGCAGGAGGAAATGGCACGGCTCCTTCAATTCACCACCGGCTGCTCCCAACTTCCTCCTGGAGGCTTCCAACAGCTCAGCCCTCGATTTCAAATTACCGCTGCACCCACTTTTGAAAATCTTCCAACAGCACACACATGGTACTTTACTTCATTGGCATTTGTATACACAATTGACGTTAATTTCGATAAGATACGCGCTAAATACAAATAAATATTTCGTTTCCAGCTTCAATCAACTCTGCTTGCCTGACTACGAGTGTTACGATCACTTTGAAAAGGCACTTCTTCTGGCTATCAGCGAAGGGACCGAAGGTTTTGGAATGATTTAAAAGAAATATAAATAATAAAATCAATAATATCTTCTAGTCAAAACTACTAGTTCAGCTGTTGCGGGCATCGACTATTGATGTCTGCTTTTCTTTGCTCACTATACACTCGAATACGAATTTCTGGTCCTAGTCATCTAGTAGTTCTGATAGAAAAAAAATTACAGAAGTTTAGATCCTAATCCTTTTTTATACGGCAAATAACAGTATCTGTTTTTGATAAAGATATAAAGATTGGATTCGCAAAAAAATTTAGAGTTTATTTATTAACGCAAGGGCTGGGGTAATCATTTTGTATTTTATAAAATAACAATAACTGAAGACAGACAACCTTAGAAATATTTTTTTTACAAACCATGTTTAATACTTTAAGTAATTGAAGTAGTTGAATGATGACTAAGTATTAATTTTATAATTTTAGAGGTTAATGTACATTTTTTTACAAACATAATAAAACATATAATTTTAACATTTCAATATTGAATAAGCAGCCAGCCCTTTTAAGACAAATAATGAGAATCTAACTTTATTTTTTATTAATACGCTTTAAGAGTTGTATTTGTAAATTTCAAATACTATTGTACTTTCGAAAAATACTGTTAGATGTTAAAACTGTGAATGTACTATATCCTTTTTTATATTTATTACGCTCCTGTCGCTTTAAGATCGTGGCAAGTGGAACAAAACAAGAGAAAATGTAAGCGTAGATACGTAAGCAATGTAGTCGCGCGGTCGATGAAAGACAATTTGTAGACTGCATATTTAGAGGAACGTTGTGTATATTGCATTTATGCCGTTCGTAAGATATTAAGAGATGTACATTTACAAATGTGAAGTGCATAATAAATTCGAATAGACGTGAAATGATATAAAAACGGTTGGGCAAAATCAAAGCAACGGTTGTTTTATTCAAATATAGATAAAATATATATTTATTCATTGATCGTTGCGTTACATTAGTCTCGACTGTGTCATTGTGTTTCATAAATCTCTAATCGAATCGTCATCAAATGACATCGTTATATAAATGAAAAAATATATCAAAATAAACTTTATATAATAATAATCACAATTTTCATTGATTCACTTTTCAATTTCATCTCAGTCAAGACGTCACTCGTCCGCATTCAGTCCCTTCACTTTCATGAGACATTTGCCCTTCATCTCAAAATACCCTCCTTAGTATATTTACACTCCCATGTCCGCTTTTACTTCGCAAAACCATAGAAAATTGTAAAATCATCGGGTCATCTTCATTTTAATGCAAACTGTAACAATTAAATGTCTGTTTACTTTCCTACATGTTTTCTTTACGTATTTTTGTAAGTCTTAATTTAGTTCAATAATTCATATTATGATTAATATAACATTCAAAAAGTTCCATTACGTTAAAACTGTATAATTGAATCAAGAGATTTAGTTTTTTGTTTAAATCAAATTAATTTCAATTAATTTTTTAACCTACTTCACTACAAAATTAGCGGCATCCCAGTTGTAAAGAATGACAGCGTTCGAAGAATAGCTCCTGGTGCACGGACCATACTTCCAGCTAGCTGAAGGATTTTATTACTCCAACCACATTCCCGGGATTCACGAAACAAACGGTCTCGGAGTTCATTCAGCTCCAACCTAGAACATAGATGGTTAAATTTGCTTTTTCTGTTTTTTTATTTGATTTACACTATTTTTTTTTTAAATTGACATTAGTATTATAACTATCAGAATAATTGATGAAGTTTCACTCAAGGAACTGAATGTAAAATATTCACATTTACAAAAATTGAAGATAAATTTAACATTAAGATAGAATATATATATATACAATATCTTTTTATAGCAGGTAATCACAGTTATCTTTTATTTATTAACGACCGCTTCATTCCAATGTAAGTACTTGTAACTTTTAAATATAGAGCGTATCTTATTCTTACGCTTGAACACTGTAGGCAGCTTCGATACGTTTTATTTTCGATTCCTGATTGACGATGTGGCTCGTGAGTTCCGCCGCTCGCAAGCTCAGCTCTTTCTCTGTCTCTTCGCTCGCTCGCAGCCGTTCCTTCACTTTCATGTTTTCTTCTTCCATTTTCCGCAGCATTTTCTCCACCTGCGATTTCTCCTCTTCTTTTTCATTCAGAACGCTAAACAAAAAGCATTACTTTTATTCAACTCAGCCAATTTCGTTAATTTCAGCTTGAATTCCCTTTTTTCGCATTTGAATATAATCTGCGCTACCTATCGCGATTTTTAAAACGCGCCATAAAGACATTTTTACTTGGCCAATACTATCGTGACGCTTTAAATACGTACGCACATGAATTTGAAAGAACCGCTATATATACCCACCTACTGTAACATCTTATCGCCCGCAACATACGCGCTCCCCTGCAGCCATCCTGCGGGCTAAAAAATGAGCAGCGAGAAAGCCCCCCCGCGAGCACAAAGCCCCCCCAAACTCACTTGGTGAACCGCTCCAGCTCCTCCTGCAGCGACGCCGTCACGGCCATCTGAGTGGCAAGCTGCGCCTGCATCTCATCCAGCGACAGCTCGGCCCTTTCCGCGCACGCCGCCTCCTCCTTCGCAGAGGCCTCCGACTCCGCGACCTGCGCGCGCGAGCGCTCGTTAGGTTTATTTTAAAACAGCGCTCGCGAACTTGATTAGCCCCGAGTAAGTATATACTTCGCCCGTGCATCGGGGGAATAATTTACGGGCGCGCAAGTGTGCGTGTGTGTCTTTGCACGTGCGAACTGGAATAGATCTTACTTTGCAAACAACGCGGACGTGAGGGTCGTTTTTGGGAGCCAAGAGAGCGCGCGAGCGCGCCGTACCTATTTGGGACGAGGAATGTGTGCGCAAGCTCGCTCGCTCGCGAGGTGAAAGCTGCGGGTTGAGGAATTGGCTTTTTGCATTGTTGTACAGGCTGCTGGGAGCTTGCGATGGGTAAAATAAACGGTTTTTCGGTGTGAATTTTTGAGCAGAGGGAGCTTTTACGGGATTGTTGGATTATATAGTCGGAAGTTATATAACCACCGATGAGCGATAAATAATATAAAGTATACCTATAATTATTGTTCTTTTCGAATTTTAATGTTAACGATATAAGTATTGTATGCCTGATAAATTAATATAATTAATACTATAGGTAAGTGAAAAAATCGTTAGTAATAGATATGTTTCGCGAGAAAATGCTAGTTACTTAACATCATTTTAACCTCAAGTAACAATGTTGATGTGCCAGGATCAATAATATTGCATAAGTTGTGGAAATGAATTCCACGAAATAGTTAGTGATTCATGCGGAGCTCTGAACTTTAATCGATTACACAAGCATTCAAAAAGCTTTTCACTTTAATAATCTGTGTAATTTCAATATTATTATTCCAAAAAATTTCAATTCAATTGCTGAATTTTTTTTCTTTAAAAAAAAACGTGAAATTCATAGAAATTCGATACTTCGATAACAATGAGATGACAACTGTTGAAAGTCGACGACCTACAGTAGAAGTTCATGGCAAACTTTTATAGAGCAATAATATTTTCATAGCTCTATTGATTTTTAACGCACGGTTTTTATCAGTCGCAAGGCAAATATTGTACGACGAAATCATAAGTTACCTATATATATATATGACGAGGAAACGTGCGATTTCCCAATAGTTTTTCACAAACATGTCCTCTTTCTTTTTTATTTTACAAACGCGTTCGTATTAAATGAAAAGTCAACATTGTGAATTTCTACTCATTTATGCAACATTTCGACTAACTCCAGTCGCAATTAAATTCGATGTGGCTAAAATAATTTACTTCGATCAAATGTTTATTTATCAATACCAATTTTAATAAACATATACACTACTCTCACCGCAAGCAACTCGGAAAGTCGCCCAAGTATACCGGCCGCATTACACAACGCTGCCGATCAAACCTCCCTCGAGTACATCTCACCTGTTACCCGCTTCCCTATTGTGCTCACACAAAAGCTCGCTTACCCGCGAGCCCCCGCATCACATACACGCCGGGGAGAGTACATACTCCCGCTCGGCCGCAAAAAGGCGCGACCGCGGAAAACTACTTCGCATGAGAAAGCGCAATCTTGCAGTTGTACACACGTTCCACAGGTCAGCCCCTTCGGAATGCCATATATTCAATAATTCAACAACCCCCGCGCCTCATGCACTCGTGTATATACACACACACACGGGATCGATATGCATTCACGCGCCGTGAGGGCGCGATCTAGATCGGGGCAACACACGCGATTTCGCCGCGCGCCGCGCGGCATGAAATATGCACGTCCTCGAGAAAAACTTCTTTACGAGAGAGAGAGAGAGAAAGAGCGATGAGCGGAGCCTGATAGCCGGCCTGCACTGTACACTCGCCTCAATATCGATCCGCGTTCTGGGTAGTGCTAACTCTCTTTCTCTATATACACGCGTGGGCCTATTATGTGACATTGAGTCACCGCGAGGAGCGCAGAGCACAGCGCGCGCTGAGTCAGCCCTTTGCCGCGCGCGCGCGCGAGAGCGTTGACTCGTCTTATTTACAAGCGCAAGGGAGGGAGAGAGAGAGACCCCTGCGAAGAAGATGCGTGCTTTGTGCGCGGAGGGTTCTATTTCGAATTTCGCGCGGGCGCTCTTGTAATTACGAGAGAGCAAAGCGTGTATATACGATGACTGTGTTTTGATTTGGGAACTGGAGCGAAATGTTGCCGGGGCTTTTTAGGGTTTCTGAAGTTGGCCGAGGAAGAACCAGAGAGAGCGGCCGGAGAAGTTTTGAAGAGATCTCGAGATTGCCGAGGATGAAAAGGGTTTTTGTTTGAGCTTTCGCGGAATAATGTTTTCAAGTGTAGTATATAAGCGCTTTAGCGAGAGTGGAAGCCGTTATTATCAAAGGTTACTATTCGAGTTTTCGAATGGCTGGGTTTACCAGTAGAAGTGGTATTAGCGTTGCCGAGTAATGAAGAACGGAGATGTTTGTATTTAGCGGTTTCAATACACGCAGTTTTAAGCAAATGTATAATTAATTTGTGGATTATTTCGATGTCTGACCGTAGTTCGCCTTTACTACTTGTGCAACAAAAAAAAATCACTGTACGATATAGTTGAATGGGTGTTTTTTTTCCTTTAAAATTCTTTTCATTTCTAACAAATAAGTTTTACTGCGCTTATTAGAAAAATAATCCGGTGGTTTGGGAATCTCCCAACTCTGATCAATTACAACTAGAGCCGCGCGGTATTGATTTTATAATTTATATTTCACTCTCGGCTTTATTACGCGGATGACTAAGGGTTAAGAAACTTGCACGTCGTTTGTCAGCTCTATGATTTCACCCACAACCTTATTCAAATATTAAGCGGGATAATTTCTTTAATGTTTACGAGGAATGTCAAGGTCGTAAAAGCTTGTGCTGTTCGAGACAAGGATTGATTCGGAAAACGAGTGAATAAATTATAAAAGTCGGGTATAGTTACGAAATGAGAATGTAATCCATTAGAGAAAGTTTTTCAACTTGACATGTTTTTCTCTAAAATGATTTCCTTAGCTATATAGGGTGATGCAACTACCTATTACAAAATTTAAAAGAAAGCTTCTATCGCGCGGCTGTTGCACGGCTATAGATCTCCGTTAACTTCCAACTTTTAAGACCGCATAAATTGGAATACAAACTTGACTGCTTCTTTGTAACAATATTAGTTGGTCGGTGCGCTATTAAACGCAAATAAAATTGTTTTTGGCTTGATTCCAAATTTATTGTAACAATATATAGCCACCTGCGTAGATAGATTTACGTCTACATAAAAAAATAATAATTTAAACTATCCTTCCAAAGGTTAATTATACAATGTGTATTTCAGTTTTCAGATCAATGATTTATTCAGTACTGTACTTTTCATCATTTACCTCCTGTTGCAGAGAAAAAATATATATATATTACAACGCATCATCAAACCATATATACCTACGAAATAAATACTCGCGTGCATATACTCATTTATGCCCGTTCATCAAACCCGTCCATCTCTCAGCGAAACTTCCTCTCATCCCTCGACTCGTGCCAGGGCGCTCACTCACCCCGAAGGTTCGCGTCACGCAAGGAGAGCCGCGACGGGCCACCCAACTTCTTTCTCAACCCTCGGGGCCGCTGAATCACCGATTTTCGTGGAAATTCGCGCTCGCAGAAATCCTCTCTCCCACCCTCGCGCCCACCTAGAACCCATGCATGCATGTATGTGTGCGCCAGCCCGCCCGCCCGCGCGCGCAGCCGACCTCGTTCGGGGCTGACTCATCCCCCGCGCTCAGATCAATTTCTCTCTCGCAGCGGCGGCTGTGTGTTGCGCATTGCAGTGTTGTACTGCAGCAGCGCGGTGCAACAACCCCCATTGTGTGCGGGTGGTATAGGTAGAGAGGGTTGGTAGAGTCGGGACAGGTGATCGGGGGGGCTCGATAAACGCGCTGATTTACGATGCTGCGGCGCGCCACGCGCGCCTCCCTGCTGTTTTAAAGCTCCGCGATGCGCGCGAGCTTTTTATTTCGAGAGATGCAGAGAAAAAGCGGCGTTTTTTGCAGGCATGCGAAGTGTGTATATACGGGATTTGCGCGTCGCGCGCTGTGATGGAATAAAGCTGAGAGCGTGGGATTTTGTCGAGTAGCGTGGTCTAATTTTTATCGTAGTGATATATTAAGAATGGATATATTGTACGAAAATTTACTTTGAATTTTTTTGATTACAGATTTTCGTGTAGATTTTGTATAGCAATCTTTCAATATTCGTTTTTAGAAGGATTTTTCGCGATAAACTTTTTAATAAAAGCCTAGACAAAGAGTTACTGTTAGAAATTTATAATGACAATTTATCTTGTTATATATTTTGGATTCTAGTATAATTCGTTTACCAATAAAAGCTGATGGCAAATTCAAATAATTCGTCTATTAATCAAGAAAATCCAGTAACTGCGGCGTTAATATAAATTGTCTTCAATAAATCAAAGTAACGAGGAATATTATGTATATGTATACTGCAGGATAATGTGAAGTATATAAAAGCCATGTTGCAGCCAAGCTTGTAAAATAGAAAGAAATTCTGTTGCTCTTGAAAGAACAATTTACAAAGCATTTCTCGTCAGTTATACGAGCGCACAATCAGCGTTTAATTAAAAGTGATGAACAAAGAGCCCTGAGAAAATAAAATAAAAATAAAAAATCCGAAAACTCTGTGAAAACGAAGTAGTTGAAGATAACTCGAAAGAAAAGTCCAAAGGTTACTTTATCGAGGAGAATCTTCTTGTCCTCCCTGAGCCTGAGCAGTTTCTCTCTGTCCTTGGCCATCTGCCTGTCGAGGGCCTCGAGCTGGTCGCGCGCGCTGCGCAGCTCGTTCAGCGCGTTCTCCGCGTCCACCGATCGCTCCTCTGCGATCTCGCGCTGCCGCGTCGCCTCGCCCTCCGCCGTCTCCTTTTCCTTTTGCAGCGCGCGAGCAGAACGAGAGAAGAGAGAGCAAGAGAGTCATGTATTTATGGAAAGGTTCCGCTCGCTCGCTGGCCCTTTTCGCGGCCCGCGTGTGATGTCACCCGCTGTCGAGGCTGTTTTATATTCTTCACGATCTAATTCTGTCATTGTACGGAGGGGTTTATTTTACGCGCCACGCGAATCTTGCCTTCGGCCTGCGAGTGCCTGCAAGTGTGGGCTCGGCGATGCCGAGTGTATTATAAGGGTTACGCCGCTTTCGTTTGAACTCGACTCGAGAGTGGGTATATTTTGCCTTGGTTATGGGGCCAAATATTCGGATAAATTCGCGTTTAAGGCGTCGTGAAAATAGCTGACGGGGTTTGAAGATGGCTTTTTGAAACATTTTTTTCTTTTTTTTTCACGATTATCGGTTCTATTTTTGTTTTGAAAGAGAAGATATATAGTTATTAGAGGTAATTTATTTACACTATTTTGTCGCGCTGTTTATTGCTTTAGATAACGAAATAACAGTAATTTCGTAATTTTTTTATCGCAGGCTATTTTTATCTGGAAGGAATTGAAAACACTAGCATATTATATACATTTCAAAAGTTTACAAACATTGTAACGTAATAATTTACAAAAGATACTTCCCGCAGCTATATTACAAAATTTGATATTGCGCGTGGTATCAAACATTGTCTATGCGTATAATTATGAAAAATAAGGATTTATTTACTTAATTATGCATTTATCCACATATACGACTATCGTATTATATTAAATAAATTTGAACAATAATCTTATTTTATTTTAAAATATACGCTCTATATAGCAGTTTAAGACTATGACATGCTATATACTCTTTTCAACCTTCTAACGGTAAAATACAAAGATGTAATTTTACAAAAGTTTGCGTCATCATACGGGTCAGTTGATACTTTCTATAAAATTGAGCGTGCTTTATTCTCTGCAACACTTTATCAAATTGTTTTATTAGAAAGCGCCGGTAAGTCGTGCAAAAACTTTAAAAAAAAAAGAGAAAATAAAAGAATATACAAGAATAATTTCCAAAATGTAATAAGTTTTCTCTTAACATCTAGTTCGCTAACATATATCGAAAAAAAACCATAAACACAATAGTTATGCTTACGATCTTCAGCTGATCGCGCTCCTTGTTCGCGTCCTCCAGCTGCGCCTTGGCCTTATGCAACTCGCCGGCGAGGCTGGCGACGCGGCCGTTCTCGTTGTCATGCAGCCGGCGCAGCACGGCGATCTGCAGCTTTAGCTGGTCGAGCTGCTGGCCGAGGTCGACGATTTCCTCGCGGCGTCTACGCCAGGCGTTCACGGCGAGAGCGCGGCTTATGATGCAGGCCGCCTTGGTCTCGCGCTCCCATTGCCGGAACACCGGCCAGTTCATCACCGCGCAGCCCTCGAGGCTCAGGGCGTCGCTGCTGCCGTCGTCGAGTCGCGCCGATGACGTGCCGCTGTCCGAACTTTTGGGATGAATGTTTTTTTTACAAGTTTTCTGGGCGAAATGAATAATTAAAATCCTAACCATACGTATAAAACTGACCGTAAATCGGCGGGCTCGAATTCCTTGGTGCCAGGGGTCGGCTGGAAGAGGTCAGTCATGGACAGGCTCTTCCTGGCAGCGGGTGACTTGGCGTCAGCGGTGGCGGCCGCGAGGAACCGCGCCGCTCCGTCCTCGGAACAGCAGCTCTTCGCCGAGACGCAGCGCTTGGGCGTGAGCAGCACCGGGAACCTCTTCAGCGAGCTGGCCAGCTTGCCCCGATGCTGCTGGCTGTGGGACGATCTCCGGGAGCTGCAGCGCACCGGCAGCTGGGAGTACTGGAGCCGGCGGCGCGCGCACTGCGCGAGGCTCGTGGGGTCCGGACTCGAGCGCGCGAGATGGACCAGGGGACCCGGGGTCAGGCACTTATTCGGCATCGCGAGACCTCTTTTCAGAAGGTTCTTCCTTCTTTGCTCGTATGGGAGAGGTTCGAAGTAGTCGAAGAATCCTTGGTTATAGCGCACGTAACGTATTGCGTTGTGAGTACGATCGCAGCTGTGCTTTTGACAACTGCAGGATGGGCGCGCGTATGTGTGCAGGGGGTTAATGGGCTGGCTTTTGTTTTTGCTGTGACACGTAGGTTTGTGTGTTTGCAAACATGGCATTCTCGCGAGAATATTGGACGATCGAGCGAGCCCGCCGAAGGCGGGCGAAGCTCGATTATAATTATGCTGAGGGTCTCGTTCGAGAAGATCACTAGGTAGTACCGCCAGT
>JAPYZP010001331.1:0-17146 GCA_030522985.1 Torymus sinensis | reverse complement strand
TATATATATATATATCACGCTCGATGAGGCGAGATTCTAGTTGCTAACTAGTTGAATGTACCCAAGTCGCTGCGCATCGAATCCCGAAAAATCTTGATCTTTCTACCAGGTCGGAGTCGTCAATTCTGGCGCATTTTGACGTGACGCTCGGCTGAAGGTTAATCTGAAATCGTTGCGAGCTGCAGGAAGGTGCAAAAGGAGCAACGAAAACACTTCAGCTACAGGGCAAAAGACAAAAAGCGATTTTCCTCGGCACGCCCGTAGAGGGATAGTGTCGGGGATCGCGTAAATTGTACAGCGGAGAGTGACGCACGAACGCGCAATATTACAGGTGCTTTTACTGAATTATTTTTGAAAATGAAAGTAAGCGGAGGAACGCGTCAAGTCGTAACAGAAGATATAGAGACGTCTGCGTGTAAAATATTGTAAATAGGCGACAATGGGAAAAAGTCTCGCTTTATCGGGATGCGTTAGCGACGAGAGGAAATATATAGATTATATTATATATTTAACTTTTTAGCCGAAACATGTCCAATGGCGTTCATTATGAATGCTTCCGCATATTAAGATTTTACAAGCCGAAGCAAATTAAGACTCGCGCGATTGCGAATATTCGATTTTTTTTTATAAATTCGTAGGAACATTTCAACTTCGTTTGACTGTACTTGCATTTTACTATTTTTAATTCATTTTACTGTCTCGAAGACACTGAAAATCACTTAGTCCCGTCGACTATGATTTTACTAAACAATTTTATGAAATTTTATAAATTTTAAGTGTAATAATCGAACAGTCGATATAATTATTCAATTATTGGTTTCCGATTGCATGTTGTCTTAATCGCAACGTGTTAACAAGGTTCAAACAAATAAACGCAGACATTGATGAAAAATGTAGCGTCGAGGGTACACAGATGATGACGACTCGGTGCGACGCTATGTGTGATACCTCAGAAATAATATAAAGCAAGTAGATTTATCAGCGATGGAGCGCGTGCAAGGCGAAATGAGCGCGCAATCGTGTACATAATAAATCCATTGAATAATGTGTATTTTCTGGCGATAATAGGCAGGTGTAAACATACGTATAGCTGTAGTATTACATTAAGGTGTATCGCGCGTATAGAGGCATGCGTGATACGGTTTATTTAGGTCTTTGCCGGTCAATTTCTCGAAACGTCTGTGCACTACCGTTTGAAAAAAAATTTCTTTTTCATTCTTCGTTTGTTTTCGCTCGCAGTAGAACGTCATATCAGAAACATAAAGAAGTAAGCATTTAAAAGTACAAACTTTAAAGTAAATATATATATACTACCTTTCACTCTTGAAAATGCATTTTATATATTTTTCATTATTGATGCATTTTAGTTGGTTGATTATTTTTAAAATTCTTCAAATTTTAAAATGGTAGTGTACTCATATATAGGTCGTTCGGTCCCATTTTTAAAAGTTGCATTCATTTTATTTTACGACTGTTAATTTTAAGTGCTATCGTTTTTATCGAAGACTAAAATGTTATGCATTTTTCGGCTTATTTTGTCTTGTTATTATCCCGACCGTCCGTGTAAACTTAACTGAACACATTGATACGTTCCGTAAGTGGTACAAGCGTTAAGAAATTATTACTGATGCGAGAAGTTTACTTGAAATCCAGAAATTAATATTCAGTCAGCTTAACTGCAGGATAAAATGATATGGAAAATATTTGTATTCTCAGTAACAGTCAATTTGTTCTTGAATCTATACTTGGACGAGCTAAACTATTGAAATATTTTGACTGAATTTTAATTTTTTAATTTCATAAAACTGTATGTCTTAAATCAGAAAAAAAAATGTAACTTGTACTCGTGTAATCGCGTCAACAAAAAACTTAATTCAGTGTCGCTGGGAAAATATAATGATATATTCATTATTGCCGGCCTTTCGAAGTAAAAGAAAGACATAATAACGAAAAGGTCGATGAAAAATATTTTTAGATGATTTGATGAAACAAACTGGATAGAAATTAGCGTAAAAAATACAGATTGCGAGTAAATATTTAAATAACTACTGATGATGGTAAAGTAAAATGACTTAACAAGAGAACATGATGGATTCGGGGAGAGGGTCAGGCAGAATAATGGTTGGTGCGTATATGGACATACACAAATGAGAGTTCGAGAATCGTATTTTAATATTGCATACTTTACATATATATATACATGACACAACTTCGTCAATCTAACAACGTTCGTCGGTTTGCGCTTGCGATGCTCAATGAATTGATGATTTTAAACTTCCAATGTTCATCGATCGCACAATTTTTAAGGATGGTGCGAGAAATTACAATTCTAAGAATGATTATGTACTATGTGCAAGTATTTTGTAACAATGTGATTATGTCTAAGTATATATAAACAATAATTTAAAAATTTCGGAGTTGAGTAAATTGAAAATTTATACAATTTATAAATTTTTAAAAATTCGAAAGCTTTTAGTATTATTTTGAACATTGGAAGAATAATTCTCACTCTGAGATTAGAAGATTAAGAAATCAAATAGATTGTATAATTATCCTTTACTTCTAATGAAATCTTAAGGTTAAGGATTTTTATGCATTTATACGGTATTAAAAATTCATCCAGATATTTCGATCTAATCTAATATGCGTTGTTGTTTTGGCGAATGTGCAAAAGGTATATGGTTTTGTTATTTGATTACAACTGTATCTCTATATTTCTTTGAAATTAGGCGAATCTAGACTTTAGTGCTTTTGAATGACATTTCGACGTGTCGGGTGCTATGTTGAATGCGGTGCAAATTTTCTATTTTGGAATTTCAAAATCGGACAATGTAAAGTCGAAACTTTGTCTGCACCTTGTTTGAACTCTGTGTAAATGTTTGTATAGATTATATAGGTTGAATTTTCTGTGTGAACATTTGTACAAATCCATAAATTTTCGCGTTTATGAAACGTATTTTTCGACTGTTCTTTGGCTGAGTAACGTACCATATACCTTCTAAATTATAATTTTCATTCAAGTATTGTAGAAAAACTAGAGTTTGTGCGAATATGAAAATTTCCTTTATTCAGCCTAATGGAGGAAAAGTAAGGAAGATTGCTCGTTACCGATCGTACAAAAACGAAAACTTTTTGTGATTGATAATTTCATTGTAAATGAATGAATTTACAAATTATCATGTAATGCGCGATCTTTTTTATTTCTGGACTTCGATTTTGGCTATCGAATAACAGATATAATTATAAGAGTCTCTTAATGTAAATTTAAAGCATTTAACGAAAAAGAATACTAAAGATAATATTTTTACAAAATTAAATCACATTTTTTCTTCTTAAATAATTAATTGGTCATAGGTTAAAACAAGGTATATAATAATAATAAACTAAAACGCATAAAGAAAAAGCGACAGAAAATGATATACGGAGAATAAGCACCGGTGGAGCATTATTTTTGTCACTGCACGAGGTATACTTAGAAAATAATATAAAAAGGTATATATATATATATATATATTAAATTAAAAGTAAAAATATTTATCTTCAAAATTTGTCGTGTAAACAATTCGTTTGGAATAATAATCGATTGTTAATCGTATGCATCTAGAATAAGATAATATAAACTTCTGTCGGAAGCGGTCTTTCCCAATTAAAAGGGCTTGCAAGCTATTTCGTTACAAATAACATTCGATGTATCAGTTAGTACTATTACAATATATTCTTTAGAAAATTATTAGGTCAATTTCTTGAATTAACGATGAGTTCTATACTTGTACTAGTATCATTTTTGTTGAAAATTCTAATATGGAAAATATTTCGGTAGGCAATTTTGTTATGAACACAATCGAAGGTGCACAATTATAATAATGTTTTATTAATGGTTTTACGTCGTTAGGCAAGTAGAGACCTGCGTTTTCTTAATTTTAATGCTATACAAATGTAAAGCACTTTTAAGAATCGTATTTTTGTATCGTAAAAAGTAGGAGGTATCTAAGCGCTTCGACGATTGATAAGAAAGAAAAAACCGTTAGTGAACGAGATGTAATCGGTCATACGATTGATAACAATAACGATACAAGAAAAAAAGGGACAAGAAAAATTTAATGGTATTTTTCCGAAACGAAATATATATCCAAAAGTTTCTCGTGATTCTCAGTAGCTTATAGAGGTCGAAAGTATATATTTTTCTCGCTGGTAAATATGTTGACGATCCTTAGAAATAATCAATTGTGACTCAATTTCAAAGGTCGAGGTATAAATGGAATATAAGTGTATAAGAAACGGATTTCACGAACTAATAGAATTAATTGTAGATAGGGAGAGGAGAAATAACACAAATGTACAATAGACGAAATATTTTTTGTTGTTGACCGTTTTCAACGAAAATTCCAATACAAACTTTTCCTAAGGTATTTGGACACTTCTAAGAGTTGAATATAAAGAACAGATGTTAACTTACAATCACGCAAAAGCTCATAGATTATTTATCAGTAATAATAAACTATAATATTAATGATAATATATGATAAAAAGAAATAAAAAAAAGAATAATAATAATAGAATAAATTTTTAAATGTTGAGAGTTATGACAAACACCTTGGGAAATATTAAGAGAATAATAAATAATAATAAATAAATAATAATGAAAGATTAATATTTTAAAATCCCGCATCACAGGAATCTCGAAACTTTAAGCATATATACAAATTTATTTTTTTGTTATTGAAAAAGTGTTGGGTTGAAAGAGGTTGACGATGTAACAATGCTAATTAAATGCAGAGAGAATCTAAATACTTCATTTGGCAAAGATATTAATCTTCGTGGATATTCATACACACAAATACCCAACAATACATACACATCACACGAATTGTTAGTTCTTACGACAAACGAGCGTATTGTTATAATCAGCGGGACAGTTGTCGAACGAACGATAAATGCTAGTCTACGAACTTGGATGTAATTGCATACGATATAAAAGAAAAAGTGAGCCGGGGAGAGAAAGCGAGCGACGCGTGAATGGACTGGATGCATATAGGTATATACGTTTGCCATCTTTTTAAAGAGATACAAAAATGAAAAGCTGTATTTGTAATTTATTATTCGATTATTACGTTATATTATTCTTAATTTAAGACTTATTGTTATTTTATTACTATTATTGTAATTTTTATTGTCATTACTGCTATTATCGGTTACGTTGTGTACGTAAAGCGCGAAACTGAGAATTTCCGTTGATGCGGGCCTCGAGAAGCGACTTTTTAACTTTGACGAGGCGAAAATCGAAGTGACGCGAATTCTCACGCCGCGTAACAGCTGACGAACTATTTCCGGTAATTGTTATTAGTGCTCAGGAAATGCCATCACATTTTTAATAATTACATTAGGTACGTTTTTATGTGTACATATTAAAATAATCAGAGTCTTGATTTTTATCCGTTATAAAAGTGTATATATATATACACGTAAATTGTAAAGTATGTCAGCGGTCGCACTTGTATGCGTCTTTTCGTGTGTAAATGTAGCGTCAAATTCTCGAATACCTCGTGATAATATTAATTAAAAAAAAGTATACACAGTGCAAAATGTCGAGATCAATTTTTAATTCATTAAAAAAAATGTTTAGCCACATGATTTTTACCGCTGTACGTTTATATACATTGCGTTATGTACATCAAAAATTGTTGGATTTGACCTCGAGGCTTTTCGTGCCGAATTCTTGCAAGTTTATGATTTTTCCCCGTCGAAATCCATGCGAATGAATTATGAATAACTCGAGGAAAAACCTAATTATTTTTAAAGGTTTTTACATTAGAGACTACATTTACGGTAATATACCTCAAATACGTTTTATAATAACGTTTAATTAACCCTCAGATTATCGACTTTTTACAATAATAGTTATGTAAATACGTATATTCACTATTTGTTGAACGGCCTACCAGCAAGTACTAAGACGAGCATTTTTGCAATGGCATGTTTTTTAAAGTCGTATATTGTTGCACTTTTTCACAAGTGTTTTTACTCATTTACCTCGTAACACCAACATTTCGAAAGATAAACTTTGCATATTCGTAATGAGTAAAGGAACACGATGACTGACAATATTATAAATCTTGAACCAACGCATTTTAAAATACTGCCACTAGAATTTGCAAAATATTTAGATTTTTATATGTGATTTTCACACTAATACAACACTGCCGTAAATGACATTTCCTTTTGATAATCGGAGGGTTAAGACTGACTTCTGCAAAGCGCATGAAACCGACCAGTGTTTTGTAATTACATCCTTGATATTGTTTATAATTTTTATGATTAACAAACGCAAATTTGTTTTTAATAAAAGGCAAGTGCCATAATTTCAAAGTATTAGTTTTAAATTTCTTTTGATGCTAAACCTTTATTCATACCTACCAAATTCTTAAGAATATCTTAAATTTATATTAAAATTTATATTATTAGTCACACCAAAGGAGCTCGATGAGAAAAAAGTAAAACACAAACTGAGTAAGTTTATTAAATAATAATTATTTATTTGTTGGTAAAATTTTTTTGCAGATATTTATAGCTTTTTTCCTATATTTTAGCTTTAACTTTGGTTTCATATTCTAAAGTTGTCTTAAAAATATTATTACTGTAGTTTTGTAAGAAATTATAAAATGCATTCTTTGATTGCACATTTTCCTTGTCTACTTCTCCATTAACATTTGTAAAATCATCTTGTTTGTTGTCAATTTTCTTTGTTAAATTTTTATTTTGAGTTAATTTTTCTTTCAATTTTATGCCACTTTTTATTTTTGGTACTATAGAAGTTTTGGAAGATAATTGACGAAGGCGCGAAAATGGATACCTGTAAACAAATATTTAATTAGACATGATTTTTTCAAGATTTTATAATTATATGACAAATTTACCTAATCTCACGAGGTAATTTTTCATCCTTGTTTGAAATATGAAAATCATAATTCTCATCATCGTCGAAAGGTTTTTTATTGGTTTCAAACGGGATTTTTAATACTTGGTCATAATTATGCCTTTTGTATGCATTTTTATCTATTGCGTCGAGCTGCATATTATTTAAATTTTCAAAGGGATTCAATATGGGAAATATTTCAGTGAGAAAAGGTGGAAACATTTCGTCTCTAAATTTATCAGTTTTACTGTTGTAATTGTTTGTTACTTGCATTTTCGAAAACGGATCGTCGATTACGCTTCTTTTATTAACATTAGAACCTTTAACATTAAATCTTGAAGCACCGTTAGCATGATAAATATTCATTTGACTTTGGTCTAAATCATCGTTTTCAAAGTGCGCAGGTGCTTTATAAAGGGATTTTTCAATTTTCGATAAATTACTTTGTACTTTTACATTTTCGGGGTTTAATGGAATTTGAATAACTTTGAGAGGTGAAAAAATGATTGGATTTTTTAAAACCACATCCGATAAATTTTCTTTAACTGAACCCATTCTATTTGAACTAAAATTAATAGCTTTCTCAGATGCACTTTTCGCCTTGCTACGGACGACGTTGTTAGACGGAGCGTTGAAGTAAGGATAGTTCACGTGCTTTAACCAAATTGGTTTGTATAAATATTTAGGGTCGTGGGTATCTTTTTTAATGTCATTCATAAGCTTTTCATAAATTGGACGGTTTGTTGATTTAAAGTTGTGGATATTGGGCTCTTGATTAGTAACAGCTATGTCTTTCATTGCTACAGTTTCGGTATCGTTGCTATAAATAGAGAAGAATGTTACTTACTTATTATAACAATATAAATATTATTTCATTTTAGTTCAAAATAGTTATACAATTCTTACAAATCGATTAATTCTCTCGTTTGTAAACTAGGAACCTGTAATCTTTCCGATATATCATAATGCCATGGCAATGCTTCATTTTCTTGCGGATTAATGGAAAACACCTTATAAAATTTTAATAAAAACTTATTTTAAAACTTTTCGACAATTTTTCACAATAAGAATATTTTCTACTTTTTATCCAAGTTTTCATTTTGATACAGTAGAAAATTTGAAGATCTTAAAGTTCCTTCGTATACAGAATTCGAGACGTTTTTTGTCAAGTGTCCTAGTCCATAAATCAACCATAGAAATGTCACCTCTTCGAAGTGACTTGAAACTGCTTAAATAAATCTAAAAGAGCAATGTCCAATTTCTTTTGATAGAATTTTTCACAGTATTGCTTTCTTAAAGGGAAAGCTTTTTTTGAGGTTCCTGAGTCAGAATAATAGGTTTTAATATATATATATATATATGTGTGTGTGTGTGTGTGTGTGTGTGTGTGTGTGTGAAACCAAATTTTGTCTGCAGTATAACTCGTGAGCAGATGAACAAATGATCTGAACTTTTGTATCTATTTTACGGTATCATGGGCTGGGAGGGAAAAGGCGCTAACTCGTTATTTCGATAAGAAAAGTGCTAACTCGTTATTACGGTAAGAAAAGTTCTAACTCACCGGTGCGCTAAGAAAAGTTCTAACTCGCAGGCTTTTTTCCATGGACGTTTTAGTTGAGAATAGCCTAAGAGTTTGGAAAATCTGTTTCTTATTTCTTTTGCTATATAACAAAAGATTCTTATTATATAACAAAAGAAATAAGAAACAGATTTTCCAAACTCTTAGGCTATTCTCAACTAAAACGTCCATGGAAAAAAGTCCGCGAGTTGTAACTTTTCGATGCGCTCCGGTGAGTTAGATCTTTTCTTAGCGCTCCGCCGAGTTAGAACTTTTCTTACCGAAATAACGAGTTAGCACATTTCTTAGCGAAATAACGAGTTAAAGCCTTTTTCCTCCCAGCCGACGGTATGTCCTAACTTATAACTGATAACATTTTGGAGTCAAATGGATGATTTTAAAATTTTATTTGGATAAAATAACAATTTTGAAAAAATTTATTTTTTTTTTGAAAAATAAATATTTTTTTAAATTTATTCTGAAGATATGCAAAATGGAAACCAATATTCTTAAAGTACATTTGATTTATATCTAAATTATGTATTTTAAAACTACTCACGAGTTATTTTTGACTTAAAAATGCGGATTGGAAAAAGTAGCTACTTTTTCGAAAAATTAACTAGTTTTATGAATTGTAAATAACTTTTTCGGTGTTCGATCACAAACATGCATATAATATAAATACATTCTTGAAATACGCTTAATTCCTTCTCTATTAATGTCTTTTAAAACGATTTTCAAGTTAGCATTAAGTTGAGAATACCGATTTGAATATTACATCAACTTTAAACAAAATAATTAAAAAAATTTACTTATAGAGATTTCTATGCAACATATATAGAATATAAACAAGGAAATTAAAATTTTTTTTACGGAAGGAGTCCAAATAGACACTTTCTAATATGAATTAACAATTTATTTGAACATTTCACTGTTTAAATAGTTGATTGAAAAAACGACATAAATATTGTTAATGTTTAGAAGTTATCAGCATACTATACATCAGTTCACGCTATTCAAGATTCGATTTTTGAAAGAATAAATATTCTGGCAATACAATTAAAAACTCGTTTTCAGGCAATTTTTGATGAAAAATCAAGATTTGTCGTCATGTTGTCGCCGCAATAAAAGAATAATAGCTCAAGTAATTTATAAAAATTATGAATAATCAGAATGTACTTATAAAAAATTATTAGAAATCCATATATTTATCTAAATCACTTCGTATCTACATTTTTTACTTCTTGAAGATAGTCTTTGAGAAAGCATTCTGGAAATTCAGTTAGGAGAGGTGTTTTGAGTGTTGATAAACGTTTTTGGATATTTTCTCGATTTAAACTATAGAAAGCTAAACTAATAAAAAGGTACAATTATTCGCTAACGATTTTTAAATAAAAAAATCTGTTTCATACTAAAAATATTAAAAAGAAATTTATCTTTATTTTTCAATTTTTTTCCTAAACCCCTTATCACCATGAAAAATCTCGTAAAAAGCTGCCATTTCCATGGATTATTTACAGGTTACGACACTTGACGTGATTCATTTTTTATTCTTTACTTCTAGGTAAGCTGGATTTAACCTTAAGCCTAATAAGAACGATTTATTTTACAATTAAAATATTTTTAAACGCATTCAAATTTCTGAACTATACCAAATTTTAACATAAGAATGTCTAAAATAATATTTTACTCACACCAGCAGCCAATTGAAATATAAAAAAACAGGACGTGAAAAGCATTTTCATCGGTTCTATGTCGATTATGTATTTTACAACTATATGAATAAGCAATAGTTTCTATGATAATTTATAGTGATTGCCAATTGGACAATCAAACACCCCAAAATAATTAATAAGTATAAAAAACTGTTTGAATTAAGCGATTTTTCATGGCTGAAGTCACTGTTTCTTCAACTCGGGAAAAATCACTACTAGCAAGAAATCATTAGCGATAAACGTCGCGTTTATCGTGAGGAGAGTTTACGACATGTTTTGGATTTTTCTTTGCTGAGTGTCCCAAAAATGTAAACTTGTGCTATGGAGAAAAGCATGATTCCTTTGTAGTGATTACGTTACGAAAGATATTTATTATAATTTACCTTTATAGTGATTTAGCATAATTTGTATGATAAAAGCATTTTCGGAAGTTACTTTACATAAACTTCATTATTTGTTATCAATTAATAATTTCAGTACGCTATTAATTTTAATAAATATTGAAAGGAATCTACCACTTGTTCTACGAAATTCAAGTTTATTTTATTGTTTATAAAATAATTTAGCAGTTAGATTAGTGCATTTTTCTGTTCCAACTCTTCCTGGCCCTGCCACCATGAGAACGTCGTTTAGCAGCCGCTTTTGTCTTTGTCTTTGCCGCATTCTCGGCATTGCGTCGCGACATTACGTTAAGGTTGTAATTGTAGTTCGTATCGGGTGAATTCTCATAATCATCGTCGTCATCGTCGAGATACAAGTAATCATCATCGTAGTAATCATCATCATCGTAAGCAGGTTCCTCATTCTAGGAAGATAATTTTTTTTAAATATGGAGGTATATATTTATTCTAAAAGATACACCTAGAATCGCCTAGTTAAACTTGACAACAGTTTCGTATAAGGGAGTATATACTTCCTTATAAATATAGCCTAGACTGAAGAGATTTATAATCTTATCATGCTTTATAGTAAATCTTACAAAACAGTCCTACAATGAGTGTGTACAACCTGCGGGAAACGAATTTTAGCGGGCATTTGAGAGTCGATTTCTACAACCTAAAAATAAAGTCCCGTGCTCATAATTTCGTCCAATGGGCCCTCTTTCTCGAAATATCGGCAATCTGATCTCAAATAAATTCTATTTCGATAAAAAATTATGTCTCTTCTATTGACTGTCACATTGCAAATATTCAAAATACAAAAATGAGCAAAGAAGATTATAAAAGTAAACACGAAAAGCTAAAATTTAAGCCCTTATTCGTTAAAAAGTATTAATTTTTCATGAAATTATAAAGCATTTAAAGATAGCGTAAGAAAATGTTTAAAAATACGATCCATTGCTTAAAATGAAGACAAATTTTTAACCATTTTATACGCTATCTTTAATTGCTTCTAAACTCCTCAAAAATTAATATTTTAACGAATCAGAGCTTAAATCTTAGTTTCTTTGCTCGTTTTTGTATCATGAATATTTTCAATGTGACAGTCAATAGAAGAGACATCATTATTTAACGAAATAAAGAATATTTGACATTGGACGAAATTGTGAGCACTGGGCTTCATTTTTAGGTACTAGAAATCGAATCTCTAATGCCCGCTAAAATCCGTTTCCCGCAGGTTGTACACGCTCCTTGTTAGTACAATTTTGGAAAAATTTCATATGGACATTTTTGTTACTTTTTCTACAGTATCTGATAAAAAATGGTAATTTTTGTAAAATCCTAATTGGTTTTAGACGTTCTATTCTGTATGTATCAATCATTATGGGACTATTGACTCCTTAGCGAGTGTCCACATAGCGTCTCATGTACCTTGTCTCTTGTCTCATGTCTCAAGCGCGAAAAAAATCGCTGTCCGAATTCTTATACATTTATAATTTATGGCAATAGAAAATTATTCAGAAAAAATGACCATAGATTAGAAATTATTAAGATTGCAGACAACGACATGAGACAAGAGACAAGGCACATGAGATACTATGTGGACACTCGCTTATAAAGAATTACAATTTTTAAATTTTAGAATTTTGTTATTATATCAAATTAAATCATTGTCAGACTCAATTCATGATTTCTATAAACCAAATTTTTATGTAAAATGAAAAGTATTTAATAAACAGCAAAGTGCAAACAAATAAAATTTCCCATACTAAAGATAAAGAAAACCTGAAAATAAAAATTATTATCGTAAATTCGAAGTGTTGATTCAGAATACTCAATTAGACGGTCTCGATTGATATTTTGATATTAATATTTCGAACTCATGATATAGTTCAAATTAATTATAGAATATTCACAGTAATCGAACAATTTGAAATATCAAATTAATTGACATTCTAAATAAATTATTTAAAAGAAAAAAAAATAGCCCATGTTTATCGAAACATCAAAAGCATAATTTAATATAGTGAATTCGATACTAGAACATTATAACAAATGTTCTCGGCTAACCGTACAAATAAAAATAATTTACCTTTTCATATTGTTAATAAATAAGTCTTTTTTTATTGAAAAATAAATTTTATATATCTGAATTCTATTTTGACATTATTTAAATATTTTGACGGAATTCGAGCACTGTGTCATCATTTGAATAAATCAACTTAATTGCATAAGTTGTATATGATTCAAGTTATTAAATGTAATACTAAAATTAATATGCTTTTAAAACCAACCAAAATACAACTGCAAGCTTTAATAAGTGATATATTAGTGCATAAATGCGATATTTTAGCAGAAATTGTCCGTAGATTTTTGTTATACGAGACTTAGTAGTTGTTACAATTATTACAGCAACATTTAATTATAATTTTTACAAAAGAGTCAATATTTAGTTAATGTTGGCTAAAAGTGTATTGTATGAAACTGGGTTCGTCTTACATCAACGTGAAATAATAATAAAAAATAGGTTCTTTGCCATCATAGTTAATTATAGACCAGATGACAACCAAAATTATGGCTGTTATCGTGAAGTTTTTAATAATAAATATTTCAAAATTAATTCACTCAAAGGAAATTAAAAGCTAATTTCACGTGTGTCACTCTATTAAAGCAATTATTATTTATAATAAGCGAACGTCGTGAATGTTTATAGATGAACATTAATTGGATGGAATATTATTAGAAAATTTAAAGAGTGCTACATTTCAATTGATTATTTCATATGAACATATTCCCTTTCTGTAACTTATTTATTGTATCACTATATTTTTCTAAGCGATGAAATTTTTTTTTTTAATTTCTAAATATTTAATATACGTACCTGGCTTGGGAGTCCACTTTCACCAACTGTTGGATTACCTAGAAAAGATAACCATTTACAATGAAATATTTAAAAAGCTATGAGAAAAAAAATAATAAAAAATAAATCAAATGTGTATTTACGTGCAATGCCCGGATTCATATTAATGGGCAAGTAACCACCACCGTACGGGTCCTCTGTCAATGAGGGTTCGCTTTGTTGTTGCTGAAATGATTGAGTTGTTCAAATTACTCTCATCTAAAAAGGTTGCAGCACTGAAAAATGATTGCAACTTACAGTTAAATAAGGAGGCACATAAGAAGTCGGGTATTGCCTCCTACTGGATAACTTGGACTTTCTTCTTAAAGTTTTTCGCTGTGAATTGGCCTTTTTTAAGAGTCCTTTTCTCAACCCCGCCTGTAATTATAATAGTTAATTTTATTAAAAGATATAATAATCAATTCATTTAAAATCTTGAATATTACATAAAAAATATTTTATTTCTTTTATAATGCGCTGTGTCTTATGTTAAGTTTTCTTTTTTGAAAGTGCAACAGTTTTAGGTGTTCACTACATGGAAAAATTGTTTAATAAAAATCATTATTTTTGTAGGTAAAAAACAGATTCGTAAATAAATGAAATTTTTCATTAAAAATAGTACAAAATATTGCAAATAGTATAAATTTTGATGTTTTTTTTTAATCTGAAAACTACTAAAAGTTTATAATAAAATTTTATTCTAATTACTACTGTAATAATTTTTTTACTATTACGAATAGTAAATTTTACAGAGCGAGATTTTTAAAATAATAAGTTTGTTCACGCTTTTAGATCTTTAGATTTGTTATTATTCCATTATTCATTTTTTCTTATGTATTTATATCAAATGCGCTAACAAACAAAAATAATTATATATATTTAGTTAAATATTGTATTATAATATGAAAAACTTGACCGTTAGAAAAATGTTATATTACATACCTCGTTAAAGTTTTATTTTCAGTTATTTCTGTTCCATATATATATAAATGAAATTTATTGTTTTTCAAACGTTGCAACACTTTCGAAATGTATGAAGTAGTTTGTATGGATATATACATCTTCGTCAATAGATCTTAATCGTAAATTTCTTCTATGAATGTATTTTTGAAGCTCCGAATAATTAAAAAAGTAATGTAACTTACGTTAGTTACCTTATTTTTAACTGATGGGTTCATGTACAAAGCGAACGCACGCAATAGCTCATAACTTGGATCGGTGACTGATGGATCGCATTTTGACGCTGCGATCTCATCGACAACAGCAGGCGCCAAGTCTTCTGCCGAATCGAGCTCATACGCCCTTCTAAACGATTTCTGAAAGAAAGACCGAATTATTCGTGTTTTGAAGTTGAGGTTACATAGATTGCATTACGCTGAAAGGTTAGTAGCTTTTTGATGTTTGTTGAAAAGAAATTAAACTATGCGCTCCCATTTTGAATTTAAAGTCCATTTAATAACGCCGTTCTTAAAGTGGAAAAATAAATACGTAATCATCACGTATTTTTACAATAAATCAGACGTTCATATAATTTCGCGATAGTAAAATAAGTGAAACGTGCGTCGTTAACAAAATTATTAATACCGCTTCGTTAAACGCTAATGCACCGATAAGAAGCAAAATCGAGGAGAGAAGAAGCATCGTTGTTCAGCTCAGAATGGTTTTCACAAATCTAAACCGTTTGCCGCAACTGTCAATTCATATTATATGGACGAATTTTATGGTTCACGTTTTATCAGGCAACAGATTTTTCAATGCTCTGACGATAAGACGTTCAGTTTGCAGATGTGGTGAATTGCTAACAATGGCTAAAAACTCAATATGCCAGACGTTGAGTTATTTACGTCCTCAGAAAAAATCACGCAAGCTGGATTTCAATAATTAAGTAATTAAATTTTCGACTGAAATCAATATCTTCATCTTCTTAGTTGCGCTGCTATTGTTTACAATTATAGGCATTTTTACAAGTAGATAAATCAAAAGCTTTTAGTTAATAACTGTAAATATTTAAATGCCACTAGATTATTCATTTATTATCAAGAGGATCGGAGTAGATCAGCTCTAATTTTACCGAGTTCCGCAAAAATTATATACACTAAGAAAAATGACCTAATCACAATTAGTATAATACCTAGTAACGTCGGGACATACTTGCAATGTTAAAATAATTACTATATTTTACAATAAAAATTCCTATGTACATAGTAAAAATTATTAAACACATACGAATTTTTCTTAGTGTACTTTCCATAAATATAAAAGAGTATTTTAAAAATTAACTAACAGTCAGTTAACGGTTTGTGAACTAACTATCTATAATTAAACATTTAATAGCTTATGAAACAACAACAGTAACTAATAAGAAATATCGATATCAATATATTGAAATATAGGATTAAAAACGATTTAGTCGTAAAAAGTAAAAAGTATTGTAGTGGATTAATAAATATATTGTAGTGGAGTTGGCAATAAAATTATTTTAAGGCTAAGCGGACATAACATAATATGCGGGCTGTGCTCCGAATTACTGCCAGTAAGGATAAAAGCATGTGTAATAATAGATATACGTTCGGCTGCGCAGACTCACGCTAGTGTAAAAAATAATAAGAAAACTATTAAAAAAAGTAAATCAAGCTACGAGGCCCAGCGTTGAACCTTGTCACTTGCCTGGGAATTACAGATGTTTATGTCTGTACTTAATACAGACGAATCAGCCCGCCCGTACCCGAGTAGAAATGAATTTAAGGCGAAAGTCAGGGCCTATACAGGAGGCTTCATTCGTCTGTACAGGCTGAAACATTTACAATTGCCATGCGGGTGACCGGGTGCGAGATCGGGCCTGGGCAGGTAGCCTGACTTACTTTTTGTCATAATTTTCTTATGATGCTCATTACAAAAGTTGTAATCCGTACCTTTAAAAATTCTTGTGGACAAACATTTGGTAGTGTTAAAAAAATAAGTATAATAGTCTTATAAGTAGCAAAGACGAAATTTGTCAAAAGTTCTTGGAGCATACGAGCATACGATATAATAATTTTATAGTATTTATGCACACAATATTTTTTGTGATTTGAAGCTATAATATATTTACTATTTAGACGTAATACCATAAGACAGTTTTGTAAAAATCAATATAAGAAGTTCAATAACTAAAGCTTCTTTCGATAGTTTATCTATTTTCAACGGAAGACATTGTTTTTCACTCTTTTTACAGTTATTAATCTAGAGTTTAATTATATAATGAAAATACTAACTCTTAGTTCAATTCAAAATTAAGGTAGAGTTAAAAGAATAATTAAACCCTTATAAGTAGTAAAGAAGAAATTTATTGAGAGGTAAGTTCTTCTAGTATGTATTTATGCATGCCAGATGTAATAAGTTCATATTATTAATGCAATAAATATTTCTTATAATATCCAGCTGTAGTATATGTACTATTTAAGAGTAATATGATAAGAAAAATCTTGTAGAATCAATATAAATGGTTGGAGTACTAAAGTTTTATCCGATAGATATCTAACAAAAAATAGTGTTTTGCTTCCTCCTAGAGGAAGCTTTATGATAGTAATTTTTTGAGTTGTAGTAAAAACATGTTATAATTGTGTTTAGAGTTGTTAGGAATCAAAATACATTGTTTTTGAAAAATGTCTGTATGGATGTGTGTGTGTGTGTGTGTGTGTG
>JAPYZP010001330.1:0-18048 GCA_030522985.1 Torymus sinensis | reverse complement strand
CATTTTTCGCCATTTTCAAATTCACGTAGCTTTGCACAGAATCGTCCGATTTTAACGATTCACATCTCAAATTAAAGCTCTATTCTTCAACTTTAATCGTTTTTTGTGGAATTTGGTTTGGCCTCTTCAATAGCTTGTTATTGGTTCATCATCAATGATAACTTTTCACCAATTTTTCCGATGTTAAATTTCCATAAGAAAACTAAAAACGGCTGAAAAAAGTGTGGGCCGAGATCAATTTCATTGGTACACTACCTTTTTCGTATATTATATGTCCCATAGAAACAGAAAAACCTTGGATCATAAATGAAGCACAAAATTTTTTTTTTGAGTTGGTGGTCGTTCTAACTGAATATTATTTGTAGATTTCCTCATATATATAGTTGTATATTGTGTATTTAAAATAATTCTGTAGGGTCAACATAACGTTTGTGTTTCAGATTTAATAACCAGTATTATTTATAAAATAGGTATTATACGGACTGTTTAGTAAAAATTTTTTTTTCAAACAGAATGTAACACAATCCAGGTTATTTTTGTTATTATTATGCGATAATATGTTACCAAATATATGATAAAATTCGTCGCAAAATATATTTGAAATGACACAATTCGGCTATCAGTAGATAAAAACCGTGTACACTATATTATTAACATAATTAGTTTTATTTTTCTGACCTTGTATCAGAAACGAAAAAAAAAATTATGCTCGAAAATAAAACAGCTTTATGGCGAAGAGAAAGCACAAGATAATGAGGAAGAGGTGGAACAATGCACATGGGATACCGAAAAACGCGCAAGAGACAATTATTTTCGTCGAAAAAACATGACGAAAACGGATGCGCCGGTGCGTAAAAAACGCAAATTGCCCGGCCCAAATACGAGGGAAAAGAGACAGAGAGGGCGGGGGGGGGGGGGGAGGGGTGGGTTTACGACGTGGATGGAAGGTCGTAATAACGTTGTGTTTGCGTAACATGTGCCCACGGTTTTTTTTACCTGATGGCGTAGTTCGGTATTTTTCAGCGACTCACCCCCGCGAATTCGCTAAATATTTTATGTACTTTAAATGGGGACAATTGCAACACAAATAAAAGCATGGAAAATGTAAACCGCGTTATAGAGAGAGAAATATGGAGAATTACGTATATAATTTCGGTTTGTTAAAATAAGTTTCTGTACATTCATACTGAATTGCAATAATAAATATAATCCACATCAGGCAATTTGAAGTGATTGAGTTATCTACTATACAGGAAAAGGGAAACAAATTCTCTGGAAAGTTTTATAATTAAGTTTTTGTGGTATATATCGTTGTGGTATAGTTTTAATCTGGTATATATAAATTATGGTATACGTATGCTATTATATATTACCGTTTTTAGTATTATCAACGATAATAAACTTTGCTTATGTATTATCGACACAATGTTTTGAAATAATATAAAAATTTAAAGAAATTCTTACAGACGTATTATTTGTTATTCAAGTTAAGTAATGAAAGATTTCTTTGGGTCAAAATTTTGTATACAATATTTGATAATACAACCATCATAATATAAATAAAATTTAAGCGTTTTTTAGCGAAACATTCTTAACTAATCGAGAACACACGTATTTTTTTCGAACTACCCATCGTCAGTTAACAGCTGCATATTCTTGAAATTATCAATTATATATTATTATAATCAAAAAGTGCATGGGCGAGATTGAATATCTTGATAATGTATATAATGTCTTTGGTAAAAAACAAAACAGTGTTTTAAACAAAAACTCTCACGAGTGGATGCTACCCAGTGTGTATTACGGTTAATCAATAACTTTTAAATATATATAAAATAACTAACTTTGGCAAGAAAATTATACGAAACAAAAGCCAGGCCGCAATTTAAAATATAGTTTCTATTACGTGGCATTTTTACCCTCTCCCGCGTGCATTTGAATCTCCTGCAGAACTTTCAACTTTAACCTTCTCGCGTTAGGCGCGCGGCGCGAGCTTAGGCAACTCTTTCTTCCTTTTTCCTCTCTCTTTCTCTCCCTTTGCGAAATAAAAGTTAATATCTGTATAAAAAGAGCCCGCAGGAAAGAGCGTGACTGCAAAGCCTCGCGACTCTCCTCTCGCGAAGACTCTATAGCTCCCCGCATATACATATAGCCTCTCCACTAGCGCACCATATATATACACACAAGTATACATAGATATATACTAGCGCGCACGAGTGGAGTACAAGACGGTGAATGGAAACGTGAATGGAGCCGAGGATATCGGAGAATGAAAGTAAGAGGTGTCCGCGTTCTCTCTCCCTCGCCGAGAGAAGATATGTATATATACACGCGAGTGTTTGTGTGTGTATACGTGTATCCACAAAAAGGATAGAAGGCGCGTGTAACCCTTCGGAAAAATTGTCATTAACTCGAAGGCTTGCTCGCGTGTGTATATACGTCGGCGCTTTTTTTCACGAGGGAGCAAGAGAGAGAAGGAATCAATTACTCCGAGCCCGTTTTTCCAGCAGAGCGTTTGCTGAATTATGACTATTGCGCAGCTTTGACATTTGAGCAACACTAGAAGGGGGGAGAGGGAGAGAGAGAGGCTATTATTTCCTATTTCATTGGCCCATTGTGAAGGAAATCGTCTTGTTTGTTTAAGCTCGCGGCTAACGTTCACTCTTTTACTTACGGCGCTGCGAGCAAGAGAGCGCGCGGTGTACGGGTATACTTCACGGTACGACGACGGCGTATAATAGGAAAATCGCTTGGGATCGAGTTAGAGCTGGAATTGTGTGATTCTTTTTCAGATCAGTTGAGGCGTTATATTTATTGGTATTGGTGTGATTAGGATCATATTTCAATGAAATTATTGAACTCGCATATTAGTTTGTTTTATTTTCTTTATATCAGCTTTTGAAAATTTCCCTCAAACATGACATTTTCGAGTAATTGAATGAGATAACCATTATTAATTAACAAAAATTAGTATCGATGCTTCAGAAACTGTTAAAGTGTTTTCACAGTAGAGATATAAATCAGACAAAAATGGAACTCGGAAATTTTGTTTTGTTCGAGTCGATCGGTAAAAATAATTGGGACTAGTCAGTAATCTTTCAAATGTGATGTTATTATCTTGATTTTATTTTTCTTTATTTGTTAAGCTCTATTATCTTCAAAAAAATACTAATCAGTCTAGTTATACTACACTAACTGTTGATGTTAATCTCGATACAATCCTTGATATCGTCTGTTTTGTCAGAATTAGAATGTTATGTGGCGGACGCACAGAGACTGCCGAACACTTTTTTTGGCAATATATAATAGATTTTAGTATATTATTATATATATAATCCAGAACAAAATGAAATCTCATTTTATCTTATATATTACAAGCTTTGCCATTTTTATACCGTGTTTCAACGATTAATGGTGAAATCAATTGAAATTAGTCGAGAATTCAATTGAAACATCCTTTTCAAAATGTTATTATCAAAAATTATTTTACTAAATCTATAAAGTTTGGAATGTATGGAAAACGCGGTTACTCGAAATCAAAAAGGAAATTGTTCGAAAACCATTAATAAATAAGTCTAATTAAAACTTTCGGTAGATTAAATTACCTGCCAACATTTACAGACTTCCGTTTGTTTTATTAGCTGCGAAATGTGATAAGTGAAATATGTAAAAGATGGAAGAAGAATTTTTTTTACAAAGAAACGACGCTTCTTCTTCTTTCACTTTGATTGGCTATGTCTTCCGGCAGACGAAACGACGCAAATGAATGTATATAACAAATTAATTTGCAAATAATATCCATTATTTATATACAAACAGCGCGAAAGAAGCTACATAAAAAGCTCTATAAGTATAAGCAACGGTCTGTACGTGCAATATTAAAATTTCAGTTTTGCTAAGTATAGTAAAAACGAAAGCTATCGCGCGCTCCGCGAAATAACGCGATATATCGTAGGCCTGCTTAAGCAAAGTATATTAACGACGGCGGCTACTAGGTTGTCGGTTGCTGAAATCGAGTTCTCCCACTCTCGCGCGAATAAAGATCTTAACCTCGAAAAAAGTCTCTAAGGTGAGCCGGAGTTAAAACCGCCTGCAGTCGCGGCCGCGACGGCGCTGAAGCGAGCGAGCGAAGATTTATAGACTCCGTTATGACACTGTTAATTTCATAATTCTGGATTTTATAACTGGAAATTAGAATCTCGCGTTTCGTTTGATTTCATTTAGCGAAATAGGCTGCCATGGGAATTCAGTTTCACAGTTTCGAAATTCGTCTCGAGTGTAAAAGGAGCTTTTTAATGGATCATAATATATATCTTTCTGCTACGATTTTTTTCTTTTTTTTTTGCCGCAGAACCTTGAAACGTTATTGGCTAATGCAAAATAATTAGTATAATTACCAAATTAGTGGACACGGGTGATTATATAGTAATAATTTTATGTTTTAACCTATATATTTTAAAAATATTGATAAGAAAAGTTGACACTTTAAGAATGCCTAATCACGTTGGCTTTTGAGATAACGCGATGTAAAACTTCCTTCAAGGTAATCACACATTTTTCGTTGTTATTTAGATTAGTCAAGCTCTACGTTTTACAAACACGTTCAAGTGCAGTCACAAAATTTCCAAATTTGCTTGAAAAATAAAATGTTTAAAAAAAAAATACAAAAATCAGCTGCCACAATTAGATTTCTACCGGATAAAAAGGGTCGAGTATACATACATAAAGGTGGAACCCAAAGAAATTCTAACGACTTTAATTAGCTTTGATTTGCTCAGCGCGGAACGTGACTCGAATTTAACGAACGAAATTCTCAGCATTGCAAAAAAGACACTCGCGTCGGAAAGTCCATTTTCGCTTCATTCACAATAAGTACGCCCAGCTATCGCGGCGCGATTCGCAGAACCTATGCCGAGCCAGAAACCAGACTTGGTGAGACCAGCGCGCGCGAGCACAAAAACACAGTTAAAACTCGCGCATACATATACAGTGCGGGGGTATAGAACTCGCGCGGGCGAGGAGAGCGTTGGGCGCTCGCGCGACGGAAAGGAAAATCCAGGACGAAAAAAAAGTCTCTCTCTCTCTCTCTCTCCTTCTCGCGTCGGCGACTCTGCATATAAGACGTCGTGGAATTCCATCGGTTCTCCGGGTGCGCGCGTGCACTATACTACTCACATGCGCGCGCGAGCCGTGAGAAGGCGCGAGAGAGCGCGTGTGTGGTTCACGGGCTAGACCACTCGGCCACGGGCTAGGCTGAGCGAGAAAAACGCGGCGGCCGCGATTTCCCGTCTGTGTGCGCACGGGCGAGCGTCTATAGGTGTGCGTATATGTGTGCGGCGGGAATTACAAGGGCAAAAACGTCCATGTGTGTATGTTGTGCTGTTCGCCAAGTTGTCGGGGGAGAGAGAGAAGTAGTTTTAAGTGACATTCGTATGGGTATATGTATACGTGTCTCGCGCGTTTTCCTCTCTCTCTCTGTAGCTCCCTCGGATCTGTCTCTTCCTCTCGTTCTCGATTCAAGTGCGTGTTACTGCATGCGAAATCGAGGGACGCACTTTGGATTATTTACCCGGCGTTTTGTTTATTGATTTATTTTTGGCGCGTTTATATGATGCCGCCGGGGGAGGCGTTTTCCAATCGAGAGACGATTAAGGCCGCGTTTTGATTGAATTAATCGCCGCGCGGCGGCTCCGCGTTTGATCTGATTATGTGGATTTAATTTCGTTTATTTAGTTGTATAATAGAGTTTATTTGGGAGCGGGATCGCGCGATTGAAACGAGTTTGCGGTTGCTCATTGATTATGCAATGAATATTATTTGGCTAGAGACAATTGGAATATGCTATTTGGCCGCTTATTAGTTAAAATAAAATTTAATAATAATGAATGCTTATATAATTAGGTTAATCACAGACCGAATTTAGATATTTTTGTAATTCATCGTCAACGAATAATGAGTCTTTATCATAAACTTTTCATTCAAAATCATCGCTATATATATGCTCTATAATAAATTTTTCTTATGTGGGTATTTTTCAAATTCTTATCTTAATAAAATATAAATAAAATTTGGTTGTTATATTTCACATTCTGGTATAAAAACTCGCACAAAAGTAGAAAATTTAATAAAGACAATATCCAAGAGAAGTGATTGAACCGACAGCACGCAGTTATCCGCATAAATGCCTTTTTCAGCTTTCATTAGCTCCGCGAAAATTATTAAACCAACTTCGCAGTTACAGGAACGAGCGGCAACGACGACGACGACTACGACGACTTCTGCGTAAGACGATACTAATGCCGCTTAATGCGGCGAGGGCGCAGCATATACATATAACAGGTTCCACGCGTCATATACCTACTGCACAGCGGGGAGAAACCCCTTCGCGCGACCGCCCAAAAGCTGATGGATATCATTTGCGCTATAACCGCTCTCTCTCTCTCTCTGCCTCTACTTATTGCTGCCGCCCCGCGTGCCGCATTTGCATTTCAAAGAATGTCTCTGTTTCTCCCTCCTTAGAATTTCATTCGCTGGTGTATACGCGCCATGTTTTTCGCGCTTTTTTCTAGCCCACCGTCCGCCAATAATAATGCCGTATACGAGGCGTTCTCTGTGTGCGTGTAAGTTTCGAGTTCCCACGTTTATGGACTGCTACCGCGGCCATGTTTGAGCTGGCGTTTTCCGCTTTACGCGTCGTGGCCCTTGCCCGAGAATTTCGAGAAAAAACGACTCGAGAGGAAATTTCAATGGATTTTTTGGATAGTTATCTTTTGAATTTTTAGAATTTTATAAGCAAAATTACTAAATTACTATATATAGATTTTATAGTATAGTCAATATATAGTTAAATGATACACTACGTTGTAGTACTTTTACGCTCCACGAATACGATATTTTTGTTCAGTGTTTATTAAAATAAATTATCACCACGTATGTTCAGTTTAAATTATACAAACTACAAACGCATTCATTACCCTGCTATACAGGAAATTCTCTCGCCAAAAACGATGCCGTCGGTATTTACGTTGTAATTAATACATTTGTTTTAATATCTGAAAATGCAATCTGCTCTCATTTAACTTGCTGTAGGAATGCCAGAGCTGCATGGGTTTGAATTAAAATCTCTCTCAATGGGAATTGTATGCATACATCAATGTTTTACCGACATATACGTATGGGCGAAATCGACACGAATAAGATTTATAATCCACAAAAATGTAGTTATTTAAATGTTTAATTCGCTGTGTTATAGGATAAAGTATACTCGTAACACCTGGAAAAAAATCTTTCAAATGCGTTACAAAATACTTTTATAACAAATTAATAAGTAAACATAGAAAGTACATCTCAATTATTTAGATACAATACCTATCAATAATTTAAAAGATTCTAAAAAATTTGTTGGCTTTCTAAGTTAGCTATTATATGTAGGTCTTCTTCTTATAGATACAAATCCTAAAAAATAATTAGTGATAATAATAAATAACCTTATACACAATAAATATCACGTGACACCATTAGATCATATAAATACTTTCAGTATTTACCTTTTGATAAAGGCTAAAAACATTCTCGCACGCGGGCGTGCTGGTATTTCATTAAAACATATATCCGCCCTCATTTTCAATTTATAATCGAATTCTTATCCCCGCCTTCTCCGCTCGATCCGACTGCAGCGAACTACGGCGTGAAATTGAAAACCCCCCGCGCGCGCGAGAGCCTAACCATAAAGCACGACAGAATTAACTCATTTCAACCAATCCCCAGGCTCTGCGCTCAAAAAATCGCGACAAAAACCTTCGACAACTGGCACACCGCATGCACCGATATATTATATATCTGATCATATATGTATACACGTACGCAATGTGCCCACACATCGGAAAACACAATGCGGCACGCACGCAGCAAGCAGATCGTTTGACCAAATTCATTCCAGCAGGTAAAAGTACACCGCGTATAAATCTATCCATCGGTCTATATTTATCTCTTGTTCTCGCGCATATAGGCGACGGAATCTCGCGCTCGTGCAAACGCACCCTTGCGGTCCCACGACTGGCTGCTGCTGCCGCTGCCGCTGCTGCAGTTGGCCTTGCAGCGTGAAAGGCACACGGAAACCGCGCGCGTCCATCTTGTTACGTAACGTCCAAGTTTTCGCGCTAGTATGTGTGAGAGAGAGAGAGAGAGATTGCATGCGCGTGAGGTATTCATGATGCTGGGCTGTATGCGTGTGTCCGAGATGCAGAAAAGCCGCGAGCGGAGGATGTATTATTCGCACTGATGCTGAACTGCGAATCTTGAGTGGCCGCGTCGGGTTGAAGTGGCGGCTAGGAATACTGATGGATATAGAGGTTTAAACAATTCTTGCGACGTGTGAGGAGAATTATTATTGAAACTATACTTTTGGAATATTGGTATGTGGTAACATAGTAATGACATATATAAACGCAATATTTATATCTTGTAAGAATAAATAAAATTGATATGATATATACTCTTATTTTATAATTATTAAACGGGTAAACTTGTACTATGCGACAGATAGATTAAGTTACTTATTCAGCGCAATGTATAGTATATGTACTAGTTTATTATTTAGATGGTCTTGATTTCAACCACCTATATCCGCGTAAGTTGCTTCATATCAAACAAAACTATATCTGGTTTCAAAAACTTATATTTATAAATAAATAATCCAGTAGCGTCAATGTCTTTTGAAATAGGATTCTGAATCACCGCGAGTATACTGAGAGATTTGTTGGATATTCTACTTTCCAAATGTTTCATTTCATTGTTACACAGAGAAACAAAACTATGTGTATAAGTTTAAGATAACTTTAGAGAAAATTGCGTTCACTATGCAATCTAAAATTTTTTTTCAGAAATTATGCTACATTCGATTTTCCTGCGCGCAAGTAAGTACTAGTTGTTCCAGCACTGATGCATCGCTTTTTCAATGAAATGTACAATGACCTTGGTTTTAGAAATGAAGCGACGGGCAGCTTAGCGCTGACGCGAGTTTTCCATTGGATATACAAAGTTTCGAGCTATTCCCGCAGGCATGTAGTAAACCTTATAAGTAAATTTAAATTGTAAAGCAAATATAATATATGGCTGATCGTGTATACAAAGAGAATTTCATTTCTTAAGATAAGCAATGTTTGCAGTTTAAAAATAATTATTAACGACGAGTGATTTTGACAATTGTTGTTATAATCCTTGATTTATGCTCCTTCGCCTCAGGATCGCTGAAGAAAAACAACTTCTAAAGATGCCAATTTCGCGTTTTATTGCTTGTTTTTCGAAGCGGAATGACCTTCGTTTTAGAAATGAAGCGCGTTAGACGTTTTATTTAGCACCATTAGATAATCTGAAAATTCTTACGAAACTCTTGCAAAATACGTATTCTGATTGAAAAATCTGGCACATCGTTATTATATTTTCATGGAATTGTGTCGTAATAAATTGCTAAATTTTGTGGAAAAACGAGCAGTTATTTTTAGCGTACCATTCTCAAATAAAACGACTAACAAACATTTGATATTAAATAATAGATAGCTTAATATAATACTTGCGTTGTTATGTATTATATTGTGTAGCGAATATTCAAGAATAATAAATCATTCCTTATTTTATTAATTTTTCTGTATATTTCTTCAATTGTACATGCAAATAAACTTTTTAATTTATTATATCCTTAAATTTTCACTAAAATGATCAGCTACACCTGCTTTTAGATTTTTAAAAATCTATCAACTACAGTAGGTATAAAAAGTCCTCGAAATAATTTAACAGTTCCCGGTTCGATTTGCAGGAGCAGCCGCGGAGTTATTTCGGTACGCGAAATAGCTGAACCTGAACTAACCTTGTGTCGTGCTCACCTGACGGCGGGGGAAAAAATTTAATGTTTTCTTTCCGAGTAATCTATTTTTCAAGATTGAAGGTTTCGATTGCACGTATGTGTGTATACATGCGCGAAGAATGAATTACCGTATCGCAACGAGAAAGAGAGAGACTATATAGTCACGACTCACGCGGATACCGAGGAATGCAAGAATTAATTTCTTCGCTAGATATACGCGTGAGGCCATTTTCTGCGAGTGATTTGAACAATTTTCAACTGCCTACGCTTTTTTTCTACCGATGCCTTGCCGCGCGCGTTACACAATGCGCACGGCGTTTAATATTCGATCTCGTTTTCTCCGTCTAATTTACTCCTCGAAATTGCATGAAAATGTTTGTATCAAGACTGCGTATGCGCCATTTCAATGAGTAAGCGGATCTCGTGGGTGGGATCTAAAAAATTTCATTGGTATACCGGTAATTAGTATGCGGAGCAGGAAAAAATTATCTGCATAAATAAGCATCGATCATACACATGTGAACGTAGTTTTAGTCATATCGTTTTCTAAATATATCATTATTTCCGCTCAATGTTTATGAGACAGCAATACTGAATTATGAACCAAACAAAGTTTCCCAAGTATTTTTCATATATAATAAAAATATATCTGAATATAGGTATTGTTATAGTTAGAATGAATACCTACGATAAATAACATATTATTAAATATTAAAATACTTTTTTCTAACGATATCAAACAAATTTATATATATATATCGTGTCTATTTGTTAAAAAAAATTATAAGGATTTATCATATCGCAATTTGAAACACCTTTTTTAAAGAGAAAATATTACTTACATTTTCAGTAAGACCAAGGAGGCACATTAAGAATTTATAACTTATTTTTATCTAAATAATCAACTGAATAATTTTTTTGCAAAAAAAAAATGAATCCGTGCTTTAGGATTTTGTCGATTTCACTTTAAGAAAAGACGAAAAAAAAACTTTTGCTATTCAATTCAAGTTAATATAAGTTCCAGGGCGCCTTCACTTTTCTTTTGTAGAAAATATACTATATTTTGATGCCTATATAATATATTCTATTTTAACATGCTTACAGAAACATCAAGAAAATATTTTGCTCAAGGTGCGGCCGAATTACCTAGAACTACCTTCATTGCCAGTTTGTCTATATTATATCTCAGTCACCGAACTTACAGAAATTCCATGTACATATATTTATTTAGAAAATCACTGAACGACAATGCGGGAAAAATCGCGTTGGCCGGTTATCAAATCTACGATCTGTGACATTCGTCCGGCGCACAATCTGAAAGCAGCGTATATATAGCCGCTGCTGCCCCTTTTTCACGATAACAAAACGCCTCGCAAAACGCGGAATACATGCATCGCGCCATCCTCCAATTGGCTCATCTTTTCTCTCACTCTCGTACAGCTTTCCCGAAGGTTACCCACGCTAGCTTATCGATATGCGTATCTCCCTCTCTTTCGCGTCCATTTTCCGTGCGCGCAGCGAGCGATAAAAATCGCGGCGCGGGCGTGATAAGCCATACAACCGGTGAAACTTAGGCGTTCGAGGGTGTAGCACGAAATATCTATGACGCGCTTATATTGCCGGCTATGAATCAAGCATTTTTTTCAGCGGGAAAGGATGCGACGAGCGCGCGCGGAGCCCCTTTTTTGCGAGGGCCGTGACTTTTTCTTCGTTTCTTGCCGTTGTGTGTAACTTTCGCGCGTTTTAATTTCGGCTCGAAGGTGGATTTATACGTTCGGCAGGGACGTATTTTTTATTGCGGGAGAATTTATATTAGCTTTTTCTGATCCAGACGGGTTAAAAAATTTCCTCCGATACTTCAGCTATGCAAACAATTTGAAACTGGGAGGATTGATGTTTTGTATGAGTGACAATTTTGTTTTCTTTTTCTTTTATCGATTCGAGAAAATTATTTTACTTTATTTGTAAAATCTAGTTTAGAGCGCAATAATTGATTGAAATCAATAACCGATATTTCTACAGTATCACAGTCTTCATTTGTCTATCGTTTTCCAAGTAAACTTTCTAGTGTAGGAATTCACTTGGACGAATAACAATTGTTCAAAATTTAATGAACGCGCATGCAACAATGAATTTATTTTCTTCACTAAGAATTCAGGTTTACAATTTACAATTAAATCTGTGTAAAAAAGGATAAACCGAGCGTCAAATTATTTTGTCTTTATTTATCGCGTCCCTTTGACATAGAGTTGAACTTTATTTCATGAAATAGCAGCGCCCACCTCCTTCGTACACGTGCTCTTGCCTCGCAATAGGGAGAAAATGTGCAACCCCCTTGCTTCTCCTCCTCTACCACCACGTCGATTCGGATAATAAATATTTTCGATTTTTCTTCTTTTCCTAGTTTTTTCTCCCCCTCGCCTTTGTTTGGTCGCGTCTTCTCCTTTTTTCTCGCGTTTTCTTTGTCTTCCATTTATTCATCTGTCACGATCTTTCTTTATCTTCTGCTCCTTTCCCATCCCTACGCTTCTCTTCGACGACTATTTTTGTCGGAACGCGCACGTGCGTTTCTTTTTTTTTGTCCGGCGTTTGACGCGTAAAAGGCGACGATGCATCCGACAATCGAAGTCGCATGCGCGCCATCGACGACTTGGCGACGCTTTATGACGAGGGGTCAAGCGCACTTTGTCGTCCGCGATTGTGCGTGCGTGCGTAGGTACTTTGCAAAAAGAGAGGGGGGAGGAAGAGCGTGAGAGAGAAAGAGAGAGAGAGAGATAAAGGAAAAGGGCACGTAAAGTTGTCTGCTCTTGAAGGGAAAACACAAATTTTTTCTTTTTTCATTTGCTGATTTGAGCAATGTTTATGATGAAATTTAGAATGTAAAAATAATAATAAATCAAATTAATGGTATGGAATAGTATAACGCCTATTGAGACAGTTGGAACAATGAAGAAAACTGGTTATGAAATCGCAATGAAACTGTTTTCGAGTTTCAAAACTTCGAAATTTTTAGGGTTTATAGTTTTTTATACTTTATTTTCTATGATTCATATTATTAATTAAAAGTAGTTAATTATCTCAGTCAAAAATACATAGGCTGAAAAAGCGATATTAAGAATATGAATAATTGATAATAGTGATTCCAAATGATTTTTATCTTCAGTAAAAAATTACGTATAATATTAGTTAAATGGAAAATTATTGAAAAGAAAAATTTCTCTTAGTAGCCTTGAAAGAAAATCGGGGTACTGATATTTCGTTATTTCTAAACTGATAGATAAAACTGGAAACATATCACGTCAAATGTGCGTAAGTGTACTTGTGAATAAGATTTTTGTGGTGACTGCGTTAACATAGCGGATAAATTGCAGCAATTTTGATAAAGCGTTATCAGTTGCGCTTGGACCTTGCTTTCAGCAAATATTCCAATTTTTCATATTTTTCAGGCTTTGATACTTGATAAATCGTGGCACATTTCAAGTGTCAAATTCATTTCAAATTGGTAAGCCAGCGGAATCATTAGGAGCGAAATTTAAAATTCCGCGCTTATCGCTGATATAAGGAAATGACTGTACATTTACAATTCTTCCGATTAGTGTAGCGTAAAAATAGTCGCACGATACGTACATATTCAGGGAAAATCCAATATCAAGCTGAATAAAATAAAGTGCAGTGTTGAGGAAATGAGATAAACCCAAATTTTTAACAATGACTGTTAATTTTTCATATACAGAAAAAAAATCAATAAAAATATATATTTGTGAATAAAAAATACCGCATCCCCTGGTAGAAGTTCATTCGTTCGATTTAAGTGTGAATTAAATGAATGATATTTAAAAAATATTTTTTAATATTTGCCAACATATCATAGATTGCGAACAACCGACCTTATATCATATTGAATACATAAATAATTCTAATGAAATTATTGTACTTATTTATCGGAATTCTTCTTAGAAAATACTTTTATAACATCAGAAAATAACCTTGAACAATAAATCACCCATAAACCTTTATCTATATCTACGTGCCAAGGATATATATTAAACACATGTACAATATCAGAATCGTGACGATTTGATGGCGATAAAATTTTTTATCATCGATCTACCCACCCATGATTTTTAATTTAATAGTAATAAATCAACCAGTATATAATTTTGATCATCATAATAAATCATATCACTTACGTGAGAGAATTCCAGTAAAATTTTTTCAAAAATTACCCCTTATCTATATCAAAGTAACTGTCTCCGTGTGTACGACTTCAAAAAAGGCCTCCAACCCAACAACTACATTTAAAAAATATTAAAATTCGCTTTAAAAAATACATTCATATATATTCTGCAACCCTCAACTCCCATCTCCGCGTACATATATATCGTTTTCCCACAGTACATACGCACATCAGATTAAAACCGCGATCGAATGGCGAAAATAACGTACTTTTCAAAGTCATTCATCCATTCAGCCGCCGCACGACAGGCCCTTATAACCGCCCGCCCCTCCGCCCTCGAAAGTCAGCAGCATCATGCCCTCGGTCTTTATACATCTCTTGGCCGAATCATGACATGCAGCCGCGTATATAGCGACGAGTGAACGACGACGATGATGATACACACACCACCCTCCGCCTGAAAAGTCTCGAAATGTAAATGATTTTTCATGTGGCTCGCACAATGGCCGCGAACAAAGAGCAGTCATCAAAAGGGGGGACGAAGAGGCGGAGGAGAATCGCAAAAAAAGCCCGCGAGAGGAGGTGCGTGGAGGTATATACATATAAGCACGCAGCAGCCGGAGGATCCTCGCGAATATAAAACACGGATGATTGACTCGTCCGATTCAGGGCTCTGCGCGCGGGCGCGCATTTTGTCATTTCCGGTGCCCCGCCGGAACAATGACTCTCGCGCCCCGCTCACGTTAAAGATCACCGACAAAAAAAGCATCATCCCTCCCCTCCCCGCCCTATAGTATTTTTCCTATAACACTCCCGCGCCTTTTTCTTCCACCTGTTTTTTTAGCGAAAAAAAAAAGAACCCGCGTTGCGCAGCACCGCACAGGGAGAGAGAGAGAGAGAGAGCGAACTGTCTCGCAATCATCAAGCGCCTCACCCTCTCGTGCGCTGCGAGCGCGGGATATTACATTTCACCTTACTAGGCTACGGGGCGATGTTTGCTCGTCGGCATCCGCGCGCATAATTGAAACGTCCTATGCTGCCTCTGCTCTCCCTCCCTATCGCTCTCTTTTTCGCTCTAGCCTACAAGGCAGAAGGAAAGAGCAGAGAAAGATAGAGAGAGTGAGAGAGCGAGCCCCGTTGTAGTTCATCAGTCATTCGAGGAAAATATAGGAGAGGAGAGCGCCGGAGTCATCGCGCAACCCCTCGCGCAAAATGACGTCCGCCGGGGGATGAAAAGGGACAGCGAGCGAGGAGGCAAAGGATTCGCTCACTCGTGGGATAGGTCGTGATTGCTCGGCGATACAAAGGGTGGACAGAGAGAGAGAGAGCGAGAGGGTGGGGTGGTAGGGATGGAAAGCAACCCCCGTAGGCGAACGAAACGTGCACGAACGAACCGCGAGGTCCATCGCTCGCGAGTAGGACGGGAAAGGGGGTGGAAAAAGCGCACCCCACCAGGATCGAATTAACCGATCGAGCGCTGCCGGGGCTCTGGCTCTCTCTCTCTCTTTTTTATTTTCTCTCGCTGTGCGCGAGCTTTATGGAATTGAAAAAAAAAATACCGAGGGGAGAGTTCGTATGTGTGCGCTTTGAAAGCGAGGACGCTGGCGGGAGGGGAGGAGAGAGGAGGATTTTTTTTTTCATGAGCCGAGCTGCGGAATATAATGCTAATTGGGGTAACGCTCGATGAAGAGCCATCTGTTTATCGCTGATACGTAAGCGCGCATGGGCGATGTGAGAATTATATTCGCTTTTCTTGTTTTCCCTTTCTTCTCGTACACGCGAGTGAGAGAGAGAGGGAGATAGAGCGAGAGAGTGGAGGGTAGAGGTGGAGAGGGAGGAAAACGAGTTGAACCCGGTGTTTAATGGCCATTTATTCCCCTAATGAATGTACGTTGGAAATTTTTTAAAGGAGGGTTGCGTGGTTTTCTCGGAATTTCTTTTTAATCATCGGTTCTATATTTACATTTTTTCTTTTTTTTTCTTTTTTTTTATAAAATGCTTGTCGTTTTTTGCGGCTACTTTCTAAAAGCTGCAGGTCTAATTATAACTGTGATGAATTTTATTTTGATGTTTATTTTCTAAAAATATGGTTTAGCCATGGAGTATAAATATCATCGCATTACAGAAGGTTTTGAAAATAAAAGTTCTTTTCACGGTGGACGGTTATAATGAATAATTATATTCAGTTGTTATAACAATTTTATGATAGAAGAGGGGTCAGAACTATAGATTATAATTTTGAGAAAAAGAGAAAAAGAAAAGATGCCCTTGTTGTAAATGTAAATTATTTATATATAGAAGACTATATTTGCTTTCACTTGGCAATTTTTTTCGAATAAAATATGTACGGTTTGGAGTTTGGCAATAAAAATGCTTCCAAATACTTGCTTATCGGCTGAGTAATGGATTTTTAATAATTTAATTATTCTCAGTGCATTTTCGTTGCTCAAATTTAAACATCAACAATTTAAGCAAGAGTTAATATTTTCGACTTATGATATAAGCAAGTGAAAGCTGACCCTTTATCTCTATATTCATAGCTTTATCCTAAAAATTCGTCTTCCACGAGATCACGAGATCGAATTACATTTAAAATGTTAATCAGAGCTCAAAAGTTATTATATACATTTCACTGCAAAGCATCAATTCCCTCGGCTATTTCTCTCTTTCTCTCCGACCTGCACTATCCACCATATCCCGTATATATACTTGCGGGCGCATCGCGGAATCGCTCTCGCGTTGCGGACACTCGCGCGCAGAAATCTATCAAATTCTCCTGGCGCGACGGATCGGAGCCGACGCTCGCTCGCTCGGCCAAACCAGTTTGGTCGGTTCGCATGACCGGGTTGAGAGGATACCTTTGCAGCCCGTGCACAGCGAACAAGGAGAGTCGCCGTGTAGAGGAGGAGGAGGAGGAGGTGTACGTCGCCCCTTAGTTAGCCGAGCCGAGCGCTGCTCTATGTACAGGTGTGTGTGTGTGACTGTGTGTGTGTGTGTATGGGTGCGCGCGCATCTCCCTCCCGTCTTTTTGCCTCATTTTTTCTTTGAATTTCAGAGCTCGGCGAGCTTCTCCTCCCGATCCCTTTTGCGCTTTTCATTACCCGGAATAATCGTAACGTATGTAAGGGAGAGTTGCCCAGTACCGGCTCCCATATCAGTCAATGTAGATGAATATTGACGTCTAGAAGTAGGAAACGTTACATGGAAGAAGTAATATACTTGTTTGATTATGATAATAGTGATTAGTTATCTATCACTGAGAAAAAAATTAAGCATATATTCTAAATGCTTTTGTAAAAATTACCATACTGTTGGGTAAAGCCACCACAGACTGTAAAAACGTAAAAAATGACGATACTTCAGGATAAATTTTACAATAACGTATAGTAAATTTACCTATATTTCCATTAAAATTTGCCCTAAAGTATGGTAATTTTTTGCGTTTTTACAGTCTGTGGTGGCTTTACTCGACAGTATGGTAATTTTTACAAAAGAATTTATAATTTTTCCTAAATTTTTTTCTCATTGTATGAAAACCGGTAAAAATTGATCTTTTGCCATCCTCAAATGGTGGTCCTCACTAACGGCCACTTTATTGCAACGGCAAACTAATTATTGCAATGATAGTCAAATGAAAGAATAATATATACGTATTTTTTCTTTTGAAATTTTCAATTGTTTATAAATAATTATTTGACCGAAAATTTATAAAATTATAAAAATTTTAGAAATTGATGCATCAACCATTTATTTAGGAAAATTGGGCGAAAATAAACACTTATTGAGTCGAAAAACGCTTGGTTTCCCAGTTACAAGCGATTTAAAGTCGAAAAATGACCAAACCACGAAATTTTTGGAAATTTTTTTCATAGCTTCTACTAGAGATATTTATTGCTTCCTCAAAGAGGAATTGCTTCCTCAAAGAGGAATTGCTTCCTCAAAGAGGAAGCTTTGTAATGGTGAAAAAAATTTTTCAAACTAAAAATGTTTAAAAACATGTTTTAAGACT
>JAPYZP010001329.1:0-17165 GCA_030522985.1 Torymus sinensis | reverse complement strand
ACCGTATTTTTTTATACGACGTGTACAAAGCTTGATTTGGAGCATGCTTTTTTATTCGAGCGTGCGCGAAGTCAAGCTTTGCGCACGGAGTGTTAAAAATCATATTTTCGAATATAACATTTCACCTATACTGTCCAAAACATCGAATTTCATTAATACTATTTCAAAGCGCATATAAATTGTTTCTAATGATTTATTTCGAAATATCATTATTATATATCCCTATTCAAATTCTATTAACGAAATTCAATGTTTTGGACAGAAGGTGAATTGTTACATTCGAAAATATGATATTCCTTATTTAGAATTTGGAAGTAGATTTTAAAGTAAATCGTCGAAATTTTGCCCCCCCCCCCCCCGCCAGGAGAAATTAATGAATAAAATACTCTACCGTATTACATCGGTAACCAGAAGAATAGTAACTGCACTTTATAACGAGCTCAATGAAAATGTGAATAGGATCAGAAATCGAAATTCGCCGAGATTCCGTTTTTCTAGCTGTTCTTTGACGATGTATCTGAAATAGGGTCATGAAAAAACGTTCTTTTATAACTGTATTTTTCAATTCTACGTATAAGGTATACCGTATAAGGTAGTTTCTGGATTCAGTATACTCCTACGCCTATATGTACGCTTGTCGGACAAAACATCTGGTGGGTTTTTTAATTTTTAATTCAGCCAAAAAGTTCATATACGACTAAAAAATCACGACTTTTTTCAAACCAACGTGAACTTGTGCACATACGTAAGTATAATATATACATTTAAATAATTTAAATCATACGGTGCATACATTGGGAATGGCGAAGTCGGTAATTTGAAATTTCATGACGAATCAATGGAAATGTGAAGCTACAATTTTGAAAAATAATGAAGGATTATATAAAAATAAAATTGTAACATGTAGAAAATAATCAAACGCACTTTTACCCGAAAAAGACTGAAAATTCATCTGGAAAATCATTCTTTAATGATAAAAAGAAATAATGTAAATTCCAAACATTTGTACAATTAAAATGCCTATTGAGTTTGTGTTTTAATGTATGATATGATTGTTGGCTGAAACAGCTGCAGCTCGAGTGACATTGAATATAATAAAAGTAAATACGTGTTTCTGAATGAGAGCAAATCCAACAAATCGACCTATATGTAGTTTCTCCAATAATTATAGTCCAGTGATATATGAGAAATGTATTATGAAATTTTTCATTTCGCCAAAGTGGAAATCTACGTAGACCGAAAGAGCTCGGTGAAAATATAGTGACAATACTGCAGCGCTCGGAAGCAGATATGGAAGCGAATGCGATGCAACGTGTAGAGATAGGCGCGCGTGGTGCACGAGTGAAAAAGGCTATAAATCGCCCGCGCCTCCAAAAGGAAATCTATCGCGTGCGTAAGCACTCATATAACAGCAATGGGGAAATTTTCATTGCGAGCGCGCAGCGGAACGTGTTACACTAGTCTCATATATAAACGCAGATAGGCGCGTCCAGTCGGGGAAAGCTTTTTTCTTCCCGTCGAGCCGTGCGTTTTTCTCGCCTTCGCACTCGCCATTTCGTTTTCCTATACGCGACTTCTTTCCACCAGTGCACGCAGGTGCAAAGAGTTGAACTTTCTATCGAAAGTGCCGCGCGTTCCCGCGTGCTGATGTGACGGATAGGACGTGTTTCTCTCCCATTCAAGCGGCAAGAAGTCATTTTGAGCGCGTCGCGCCGCGCGCCGCGTGCCTTATGATCGCGGGAAAGTCAAAGTTGCCGCCGACTTGCAGCCGGAGCGCGCCGTAATTAAAGCCCGCGAAACTTGCCTGGAAATACGCGCGCCTGGCAGTTTGCAAAATACGCGCGGAGCATGAGCCATTGTTCGCGCGTATGTGGCCAGGACGCTGCGCGCGCGATCCTCGGAACACGTCGATTGGAAATGCGCCTCTTTCTTTTCTCACGCACCTGCCTGCCTACGCTGCATACCGCTCTATTATTCCTTCTTTTCTCTTGCAAAAACTCTTTTTCATCCTGACTTCTAATATATAAAGATTTCTTTTTAGATATATATCTTATTTGAGGAGTAAGCAAGTACATTTCTATCAATGTCCTCAATCCACGTCTCGCTTAATAGTCCCATTAAAATGTTCGCATGTTCACTGATTGCTATAATAAATTGACTTTAGAAACAGTGAGTATAGAGAGAAAATTTGAAATTATAGGATTTCCGATTAAATCAAAGCATTAAAAGTCTCGAGGATGTAGTAAAACCAAAGTCCTATATAATAGCAACGTTGAATAAATGCCACGGCGCCATAATTGAAACTTTAAAAGCCTCTTTTGCAGCCGGTAGTAACTTGTTTGCCAAGTTTTACCTCCTTATGAGGTTTAAATTTTAAGGGGCAAAACTTGGACTTAAATGAGTTCCCTCAAAACTCGCGGCTTTTTTTCGCTTCGGAAACGAGAGTAATTTGTCAAATACAAGGAGAAATTCGCGCAACGAAAAAGTCTATTCAGCAACTGAAATGCTAATTATAAAGCGCTTAGAAAGTCCGATTTCCACTTTCAAATAACAAAGCCGCTTATTAGCACGCACCTCCGCTGCAGCTCTAGAATCGCACGAAATATTGTATATATGTTGAATAGCTTCTTGTCCCGAGTGCCTTCAATAATAGTTGATTATTCAAAGTCATCCTTATTCCATAAAACTCCATTAATCATCAGCACTGCGCAGAGCTACAAAGTGATATTCAATGAAATTTCCAATGCGCCAAAATATTTAAATATTAGCAATCTGCATTTTAATTTCGAAATGTAAATCCGAAAGAAAAGGGTGCGATTGATAATCCGGGCCGGGATAAAGCAATTTTCCGCAGGACGGCGCTCGCGGCCCGCTGTAGTAATTCAGATCGCGTAATATAAATTGCTTTAATTCGCGGCGGAAATCGCTCTCGGCCCCTACAGCGCATTAACTGCCCGGGAAATTTTTCACGCCGAAATAAATTGGATTAAGAAATTTGCTTTTCCGAAATTCATTAAACCCAGCGACAGCTTTAGCTTTTTTCGCCTCGCGTATATATACTCGCGCAATATTGGATATGGAAATAACGGGCCTTGCGTTGCGAGAAACGCTGTAACTTCCTGGCCTTTCTGCAGACGCGCTGCGGGCGCATCGCGCGCACAATCGAGCTCGATCGCGAGATGGACGGGGGATATGGGGTACCGGAAATTCGGGCAATAACGCGCGCTCACGCGATAATTTTTCACTGCGAGCAACTTTTTCCGGTTAGCAGCGACATATGCAGATGTTTCGCTACAATTCCGTATTCTCTATTAGCAGAAAAGGAAAAACATGATTAGTATAATCGGCATAAACGCGCTTATTCAAAGACCAAGTGACTTTAATATCAACATCCTACTTCTAGGTAGTTATTTGCTTTGAAATTCTCAGTGATTATGACGTTGAAAGAAGGCTCGAGGAAGCTGTCGATTTCCTTTCCGACGCTGCGCGCTGGAGTAAGGAAAACTCGAATCTGGGTTACAGGATTCTCGCAGGCAGATGCGTCATAAACCAACGCTGTCATATTAAACTTGGCGAGCAAACGTCAATGCTTCGTCCTTATATCCTAATGCTATGTGTTACGCGCGCGCGCAGTGCCGGCGTAACATTCAGTAGATATATTATACACAGCTGCTGTTAAAGTAACGACCTTTCTGCTTTTATCTATTTTACTGTAATAAAAATACTCGCAAAGGAACTATTTAAAAAAGAAAACTAATTGATTGCCGATATCGATAAAGACGAAAAAAACGCACTTCCCTTTTCTTATATATAAAATTGAATTACATTTCAATAGTAATAATTGATATATTCATGCGGAATTAGCACATAACGGAACTGTTTTAGCCATTTATAGATTTACCAAGATTGTCATTTTTCTCGAAAGATATATCTATTGTATAAAATATGGAAATTGATAATTGCAATTTTTCTTTAATCAAGTTGGAAAAATTTCTCTAAACCAAAAGAATTACTTAACTTTAAGAAAAATGTGCTTTTGATTAAAATCCGGGCGTTATAGGTACTTCAATATATCGACATTCATTTGGCCATTTTTTCAATTAGTTATAAAAATTATTCGCGCATGTTTAACGAGGAGTGCAGAAACGTTAACGTGAACGCGCGTATTTTATTATTAGCAGCATCGTTGAATGGCTTAGTGATATTTGTAGGCTCAGAACGAGGTTAAACAATATAGCTATGAGCAATTGACTTGGAGAATGATCGAAAGTGTAAAAATAGGATAAAACGCGCAGGTCCTGTGCCAGTATGGCGCTCGAATGCTGCTTGCGCCAAGACGCAGTTCGCATTCGATAAGCAAAGTATTGTATACGCGGCGTGGAATTGAATTTTATTTATATAAAAGAGCCGATGTATTGAGCGGCGTTATGAATAGAAGGGAAACGTAAAATATCGAATTCCATTAAGGCTTCTTTTACGCGTGTCAGCAGCGGGCTCTCGACTCTCCCGCTCGGTTCCCCGCGGCCGCGCGATAATGTCGCGTCACTTCTGTCAGTCAATGGGCGAGTTACCGCGCGCGGCTCTTCGATTTTCGGTCCGCGGCGCTCGCACGCGTGCGCGCGATTCTACTGCGGTTATAGCTGGCCTCACTTTTATGCCTCCTGAACTGCGGCTACTCTCGCGCGTCCACTATATCGGAAAAAATATTAAACTTCTCTCTCTCTCTCTCTCTCTCTCTCTCTCTCTCTCCCTCTCCCTCTTCCTCACTCTTCCTCCCTCGCGCTTTTTTCCGAGCCCTCTTTTAATGGCTCGTTCGCGCTGATAAAGCCATCCAACTTTTTATACGTACTAAATGGCGCGTGATCCGCTCGCAGTGATGCGCCCAGTGGCGCGCGCCGGCGACGCGATCCATCGATGCGACCGATCTATCGGTTAATTACACCCTGTAATACTCTAATGAATAAATGCACCGCTGGACGAGTTTATCACTATATTTTCATATATTGTTAAATTGTAAATCATCATTTTAATGCTTCTCTCCAAGCCCTTCTGCACTCGTATCTTTTATCTTTTCATACAATTTATGTAAATCATAATCATTTTATATCTAAATGAAAATTAAATAACTTCGGACCTAAAAGTTCAGAAAAACATAGAACATAAATGTTTATTATAGTTCAATATAGCTTCATAGTGAAATAACTAAAGGATTGCCGACTGTCATCTTTTTACTAATTTTAAATCACACAGCATCTAATTTTCACACCAACAAAGACTTATCAATCTAAATCCTTAAACTGAAAATTTTCCATAAGAGAAACGCCCTTATTCCGAATAGCTCCTCAATTACAGTTCTCACGTCCGACTTTCATATCATATCTCCTAGATTTTTTTCGGACTTTTAGGTATCAGGTTAGCTAAGTTTCTCCAAATTTCTATAAGTTGCTGAAATATATGTCAAAAACATTTCCCAAAGTTTCATAAAAATCTAGAACCTACATCCCGCGGTGTTTATCTTATCAGTGCAGCAGAAAATTTTCAAGTATAATAGGTAAAATTAATTTCTTGAAACTCAATAAATACAAAAATCATTCTCGATGCTTTATCCATATATTTAATAAGTATGATTATCTTAAAATATTATTTATATATATTTTAACATAAAATATATACTTAATAAAATTTTTAGAACGCAATTTATTTTTACAGCTTTCAAAGAGTTTAATGCTGATGTGCCGAGAAGTTATGTATTAATTTAAAAGGGTATATTAAACATGCATGATAAAACTGACGTGTTTAAAATTAAATTTTATTCGTTAATTTTTTGCTCGAGCTTTTATTAGAGTGAGAAATGAGAGTTCATCTTTGAGCTTTGACTATTTTAATAAAGTTTCATGAGATTCGAAAAAGCGAAAATTATGTTAAAAATGGCAATCGCCATAATGAATGATAAATAAGTCGAAACTGTTAAAAATAAACTCTTCCGCGGCACAAGTACAGATTAGGCGATCTAGGAAAAATTGCGAGGCGAAGCGTATTGCCGTATGATTGCGGAGCGGTGCGCGTGAGCGATGTATTCGCAAGTTTCGATTTTCCGCGCTGCCGACAAATTCGCCCTAATCGAATTCGCTCTTGGGGAAAGAAGGAGAGGAGAGGAGAGGAGAGGAGTAGAGTTGAAATACGGTGCCCTTCGGCGCTTTTTCTCCCTCCCCCTCCTCCCGTATACCTGAAATGTACGTATGCACTTTCACGCGAGCGTGGCGCGCAAACGCCTTTTTATTTGCTTCGGTAAGCGCGCGAGTTTTCAGCCGTCAAAAGAAGATGAAGGAAAAGAGGAAGGCGAGGAAAAAATTCGACGAGATTACTCACATGCAAAATGTCCTTCTTTCGATGTACTTTTTGCATTTTTCCAAGCAAAATATCTTGGGATATGCTTAGCATTAGGGAGGAATAGTTTAAATACGTGCGGCTTTACAAATAAGATAGGATATATTTCCATTGAGCCGTAACTATAAATAGATGTGTGGCAGCTAGCGCGTTAGAGGTGACAGCATGTTGGCCTAAATACCTATGGAGATACCTCACAAATTCTCCATAATATTTTCTACTACAAAGCTAGATGCTTATCTCGATCTACTTCTTTCTTATGCTTTTTATTCACATGCCCGTAATAGCGTCAGATTTTCTATATCAAACGTCGCTCACGCTGCATAACTATGTTGTAAGTTTTAAATTCAAATTGCGTTTAAAGTATATCAAAAGTATATATACATAAAATAGCTTAATTTACAAAATTTAGAATTATTTTTTTAAAACTTGACGCGATTTGCTTTCCTAATTAGGCTTTCGTTCTCGCGAATTCGCGCACCCCGAGCGGTTTGTTTACTTGACTTGAGCGATGTTTACGCCATCGCAACGTGCGGGAAGTGCAACCTGTGCTGCTGTAACGTCGCACTCGATTCGAAATATAATCAAAGAAGCGAAACCCTACGTCTGCTTGAATCCGTGGAGGTGAACTTGGCTCAATAAGATACCTATGGCGGTCGGAGCTCCTTTTGGCCAGTATTTATACTGTATAGCTAGCTTTAGCCGAGGATCTGGCTTTAAAACTTTTCACCCTCACGAATAACAAAAGATACTACATCAGTATGGAATAGCTGCCCACAGTCCACTAAAAGAATTCAAGCTCATCAAAAGACTCAAAGTTTCTTTTCTTTTCGACTGACCGCAGACAATTGCATGGAATCTCTTTAGTTTCCAACTTGCGCGTGATTTAATTTATTATTTCTCTGCGCTGGAATCGTAGTTATTTTATTTCACCGTTATTTCAATTATCCTCTCACCGAAATTCCTTCTATATAATACAAACGGAGGAGAGAGACAAGAAAGAAGAAAAGGCGAATAGCTGCGAGAAGAGGGGAAATCGCGAATTCCACGCGGCCTCGGCTCGTAAAGATCGCAAAGGTAAAGCCGAAGAAAAAAGAAAACAGTAAAAGGAGGATGCCGCAGAAAGAGAAGAGCCGAAATTCTCCTACGTGACTTGCAGCCTGTGCTTGAAGCACCTTTCTCACAATTTCCTGTCGTTAAAATCGAATGAAAGCTTAATTATTTTTCAGGTATTTTTACCTTTCTCTTTCGCCGGTTATATAAGTAAGTCAATTTTTTTAAGATGCTGAACCGTACAAGCGCGAGAATCTATCTACTTATTTAACAAAAAAAATATGAGTCCATAGTTAACATACTGATATAGAAATATATTTTGATCGAAAGAACTTAATGAATTCAATATCTGTTTCAGTAATTATTATAATATTCACTAAAATCGCTGCCAATTAATTGGCTTAGTTTCTTTAAATTATATAGATTTTTTCCATTCTATTAATTATTAGTTTCATAAATAATCAATGCATTCTTATCAAATGTTTAAGAAAACATCGATTTTTAAACCATACTTTGAAAATAATATCTGAACATCAACCACCCCAAACTTGACAAATCGAAAGATGAAAATGTCGTGAAAAATTGTCAAGCCTCAATATTTCTAAACTTACAGACTGGTTTTCTTGGCCATTGAATTGGTTCGAAAGTGGTATATATATTTTCCTTTAAAAATCTTTGCAGAAGATACCTAAAACGTCTATTTTTATCACATTTCAGAAAGTCTTTTTAATAAACGTTGATTTTTTAGATTCATAACAATTGTTTGGTCTTTGAAATTGTTTTTCATTTTTTCGTATTTTAAAGTGTAATAATTGCCTAGGTATTATAAATTTTTTCAAAATTCGGCTATATCTATTTCTAAAATATTCATAAAAACCTAAATTATCAAAGATATGTTACATCTTTGAAGACTTACATGTTAAATTTACTCTGTTTCTTCATTATTTATGGCGTTGCGATTGAGGACTGACAAATAGTAAGTAAATAGATGAGGACTCGATGTGACAATGGCACGTCGTGACATCGCGGCCGGAAATTGAATACGATCCTTCCATTTTGACGACGAATCCCCTACGTGACGTGGAGAGAGTATTTTATAAAAAATTAATTTTCTTTGTTTCCTGCTAACTTTAGTAAGGTTAATTTGATATCGTTTTCTTGGAAGAAAGTTTGTATTTTTACAGTCTCACTCTTTTAATTACAGATCGCAGAAGTTTGTCAAGCAAACGTTTTGGTAAATAAATTCTCATAATATCTGTATGAGGTTAATTTTTGGCCCTTCTTTATGGGGAGTCTAGTATACGAACATGCATGAAAATGTACATATTTGAAATTTGACTAAAGAACAATTAGATTTTGAGTTATTCAAGATGAAAATTTTACGTACTTGGAGCAGATATTAAAAATGTAAGAGACTTCATTGTTTTCTCATACACTGAGTAAAATAACTATGTTTTATAGTAAAAATTCCTATGGATTTAGTCATTTTTACTATGTAAATAGCAATTTTCACCATGTATTATTATAGTAATTTTTAATAGATCATTTTTCTCAGTACATTTTATTTATGCGTATATAAATAAATAGCAGAAATACACCAAAGTATGCATTTCAAAATAAAATCCATCGTTATTAAAGTGATTGAAAGTTATGTATAACCCTTTCGATGATTTGATAAGTTCTGTTTGAATTTTATTCTCGAAATAAGAATATTTGCTTTTAATTTATAAGTTTGTTTAAACCTTTCAGAAAATTACAAAAGAATTTTTAACTCGTATCCTTATAATTAAACATGATCCGAATATCTTATTAAATGGCTAAATACTATGGACAAAAAGATTTCAATGCAACCGATAATTTAGAGAGTAGGAAAGATCCGGGCAAGATGGACAAAACAAATATACTAAATTAAAAAAAAAAATTTATTTTGAAAATTTTACTACAATCTATACACAATAACAAGCACATTTATGTAATTTCAGCTCTCAAAAATAGTTTTAACAAATGAAAACAAATGTCTTAATTTAAACAAATGTCTTGCCCGGTATGTCCATCTTGCCCGGGTCTCACCTACCTTTATCTATTTTCTAGATTATTGAATATTTTAAAAATAGATAGTTCATTTTTTCTCATTTCAAAATATTCAAATATTATTTCCTCGGGTAAATAACCAAATGCAACTTTCTTCTAAAATGTAATGTCCATTAATATTATACACACAGCGTGAATTTTTATTTCGACTCTTACTTTTCTAAGATGTCAATAAATCTCTTTCAGCTTGATGAATCTCACGTTGAAAGTTTTGTAATTTCTAATAGAAATGTTGAAAAAATGATTTTCAAAAAGAATTTCAACGCCAAAGCAGCAAAGAAAAGTAATAGTCCAATGAATGTTTTACCATCGAATGACCGAGCGTTAATAACTATATATAATACAGTTGCACTGACTGCCTAATTTTGTCGATCGTTATTTTCGTTCCAGCTTCCAGCCAATAGGACAAGGCTGACTTTATATATGAGTTTGGCATAGTAAAAGTACGGCGCGGGACATCCGGGATTCTCATCACGTTGCCGGCACACGCCTACATTTCAAAAGCGAGCGCAGGAGGCGCGCACGCACGTATACACACAAGCAGGCTTTCATTTTGCGCGCGCGCGCGCGTGGCGCATCCGGCGCGCTGCCAATAAATAATCGCGACGTTGCGTAGACGCGCTTTTTTAGTGTTGACCTTTTCCCTTCCACGGGCCCGGCTGTATACCTCTATAGTTATAATATACTCGAGGGAAAACGCCCCCGGCGCGAGCTGCGTATACATGTACACATTCGAGTGTCGCGCGGCCCTTGGTTTTATGAATTCCGACAAAGATAACGCTGGGGGCTTTCGAGCTCCATAGCTTCCACGCGTATAATAAAGAATGCGCTTTGACGTGCACGCGCTGCTTTTTGCATTCAGTTGATAACGTCGTTGTGTGCGCGCGCGCGCAACTCTTGTTAGACGGGGACAAAGAGCTGCACCTCCCAATGAGGCTCTGCGTTGTTATCTCGCGTCTCATCTTTTTCACCAATTTTTTACGCACCCCCGTCACTTCGGCGCCGGCGCTTTGATCGTGCATTTGTGTGTGACCCCGTATTAAGCTGATAAGGTGAAAACAGGGAACATTACACGCATTCAGCTGCTTTTCAGATTTGCACTTTTGCTGCGCATATTTTCTGGATTCCGCCCTCTGGGATTTCCCGCTCTGAAATACCTATCGCGGAGGGATTACGACTAAGCCGCGCTTGATCGTTACTCGTTGTTGGGAAGATTGCATTCGGCAGTGTTTTATCATAAATGTAAATCCACCTGCTTCAAGTGGTATTCTCGACAAGATGAACACGGTGTCCATCAAAATCCAGTGAAGCGGAGCAAGATTGTTTGCATGCTGGGTGGAAAATGCAAAATTCCGGGTACATATGTATATCGTAGCCAGAAAATCGAGAAAGGCTTTGCGGAAAAAGCGGACGGCTAAAGCAGATATAAATATTCACGAACGGGCGCATAACTAAAACATGAGCGCGAACTCCGGTGCGGTGCTCCGCGCGCGGCAAAGGGATATACATATATATATAAGAATGAAAAGCAGAGAGACATACCAGCATTGGCGGCGGCGGCATCGGCTGTCAGGCAGGACGTCTGCGCCGCGAAGAGGATGAGAAGAAGACTCGACGTCACCCACACAACGGCGCAGGCGAGCCAGCCACCGTTGTTCGGCGCTCGGCGCATCTTCAGCGCATCAAGTGGCCTTTAGCAGAGCCAGCGCGTGCGCGCACCTGCAAGCAGAAGAGATAAAAGGTCAGGAGAGCCAAAGCTTTATTCACTTGATTACTCGGCCGGCCGAGGAAACTTCTTTAACAAGCCTCGGCTTTCCGCGGCGCGTGCAGCTTCGGTTAAAAGAAAAAGCCGATGCTCCGGCGTCAAAGGCGCAGATCGGGAGAGAGGCAAAAGGGCTCAATTCCATTAGGCTGCGTTTCGCTGAACTACCCAGTGGGATTCGAGCCGGGCCGAATAACAATGGCAAACGCTCCTCATTCGCTGTACGTGTCCGGGGAATATTCTAATGCGGCCTCGCCTTATTCATGAGAGCCGCGCTTCGGAAACTGCGGATATCGCGAGTTGGGGCTGCTTATCTCGCGCGCTCAGCTCCTTCCTTTTTCCCTCCCCGCCCTAATGCCGCTTTATTTCCGTTTCGCTCTCCGCTCGGAGCAGCTTCTCCGCGCAATCTTTCCTCGGGAACAAGGGGCCGGCGACACTCGACTCTCTTCTGCAGCCTCACTTTACCTGGCTTTCTTTGTGATTTTTTAAACGGCACTTTTCCCTCGGCTCGCGCGCCGCTGCGGACGTGCCCCCGAGAGGACGAAGGGGCCCGGCTTTTTACGAGCGGGACGCTACTTACTCTATGCAGTGACTGCCGCCCGGCCTATAGCTATGACGTATATGTATATATATACGAGCACACACTCGAGGGCGCGCAGAGCCGAAAGTGGAGAAACGCCGGCTCAGTTCAGACTTATTAAATTATTCATTCGCATCTTCCAGCCGCCCTCCCACTCGAGCGAGTCCTCGAAAATCCCGTTGGAAAAACACGTGCGGCTATGAGAGTAAGTATAGCGGGCGCACATTCGGAGGGATTGCGTTACTTCTGCTCCGGCTTATTCTGCTCACCTGAGATGTGCGGGCTTTTTATATCGAAATAAGCGAATATTTCATAATGGCCTCGCTGGAAAAGTTGAAAAATTTTACTTTAGATAACTCAATATTACGCTCGTGAAATGAGAAGATATTGCGATATGCGAAATTGAGCCTCGACCCTAATTCAACACCAACTTGCAATAACACCGTTATGAATTTTACATCCATTATCATTTCTATTACGTTATATATAAACAAGAAAGGCAGCTTCGGAGGGTGTTTATATTCTTTCTCATAAATATCAAGATAAATATTTCGAACGTACAAACGCCGCCGTACAAACTTTCATTAAATTAATATGTCAAAAGTTTCAACAACTCAGAGTGAAATCAGTTATTTAAGATGATCAGTTATTTAATCTTAACTGCCAGTTAAAGTTAAGTTCGGTGCCAACTTTACATCAGACGTGTCAACTAGTTCATAAACCGTAGATATATGTACACAAGACAGATACATATTCGAAAAATTTGAGTTGCTAAACCCATAAAACTGTCACCCGTTGAAATCTCGGAAAAAATATTTTCACTTTTACGCAGTTCAACTTTTTCACTATGAAACTGCAATAAATTTCGTCTCAAAGACAGCCAAACTTTTTCACTTCATTCTTTTGCAATTAATGTTAAAGTAAAATTTTAAAATATCTTTCAATGAAAATATGCTAACCATTATAAAAAAGAAATATGTGGCTTGATTTCTTCGAGCTGATTTGTGATCAATGAGCAATGTCTGCGTGTCTTAAAAATTCATGTCGCATTTTGATCGAAGGTAACGCAGTCTATTGTGCACAGAGAGAAAACAACAATGACGACACGCTCATGCCATTTTCTAAAGATAATATTGCCCGCGTGCTTCGCGCCACGTCTGTTTTCTTAATTGTTCCATGAAATTTCATTATGCCGCCAAGGCAGCTCTTCGTTACCGATTCCCTCAAAACAATGCCACTACAATTTAATTAATTAGCTGCTCATTAAAGTGATTCCCATTTATTACGTATACAAAAATCCACATTTATTTACGCAGTTAACGTTACAAGGCTTGCGTCAAAGATTGGCGTGCTGACGTTTCATAGTAACACCCATAGGAACTTTTTTTATTTCCGTCGCCTCCAAGTTTCCGTTCAGAAAGCTTTTTCATATAAGCTGCAGCCCACGTTTACGGCTCCCAGCAATTACTTCTCTGACGACTTTGTAGAAAAAGTCGCGAAGCTAAAGTCAAACAGATCATAATCTCATGGAAGTTCAACATTTTTAAACACAAAGAAAGTTTCTTCAAAGTGCAGCTTATTGCTCTGTTGTAGTTTTCGATAAGCTCTCTGCAGCTGCTAGGACGCGTCGTTTAAGTAAATCGAGGTAAATCAGCTAGAGATAAGAGTATAATAGGCTCTTCCGAAAGAAAATGCGATTCCTTTTTTAGTTTTTTACCAGCACCACAGTTCTTATTTAATGAAATTTTCCGTCAAGTCGTTCAAAAATTTATCTTCTTATTCTGCTGGATCTAGATGTTCTTTATACGCTTTATTCGGATCAAACATTTTGAGCTCGCCAGCCAAGTACGTGCGAAACGCAGTTTATTCAAAAATAATCAGGTTATTGGAGTGTTACTTGAAAATTTGGGGGACCCAGTACCTGACAGGATTACAAATTTTCCCGTCCCGTGAGCTGAATGGTAAATAGATTCGCCGAATTTTAAACGCAATTTGGCCGGATAACGTTTTTAAAACTTGTTAAACCGTTTAGCGCAAACGTAGCAAGTTTCGGTGCAATTTAAATATTGCTTAATGCAGTTAGCTGAGCTTTCGTTTTCAGACTGGCGCATTACGAGTAATAAAATGAAGCGATCGATAACTCGAGCATAACTAATCCGCGTGGAAATAAATAGACGGGATTCCGAGTAATAAGTTTGGAGGTTGAACGGCCCTGCGGGCGGGCTAAAGTCTCCATTTATCTCGCGGCAAAACAGATCCGAAGTTTCCTGCCTCTGTGCAAACGTCTCGGTAATACGGCGACAGGAGCGAGGGGCGGTGCGGCCGGGTATTATGAATAATTCAATTATACTTCCTTCAGACAGTCATACATGCGTCATGACGGATAAGCCAGCGGCGCCGCGAATATATTCCCGGATGGAAATCGCGCCGGTGTTCGGCTCGCTTTTATAACGAGATTAGGCGCGTGTGCGAGCGCGCCGCGCGCCCGCGGAATTGACATTTTGATTCAATCAGTCGCGGCCGACTGCACGGCAATGTTTTTGTTGGCAGAAAGTGCCGTAGCGTGACCGAGCGGTGCACACGCGGAACGCGCCGCTGCACACGCAAGGGCTTTTGTCCCCGCGGCGCCCGGCACAGAACGAGAGCTTTCGAGCTGGTCAGCGCGCAGCGCTTCTTTCGCGCGCTCTCTCTCTCTCTCTCTCCCCCTCTCTCTCTCTCTCTCTCTCTCTGATATGACAAACTTTTAATGGACTACTCTAATTGAGTCGCCAAAGCCCCCCGGCTGACCCCGCCGCCGCCTCTGCGCGGCCGATCGATGACTGTTTGGAAAAAATACAGAGAGTTCGTTTGCCTCGCACTGTGCAACATTTTAAAGAAGAGGAGCAGAACTCGACTGCAGGTACGGGACAACATAGTGTACCGACAACAACATTTACTTTTTCCCCTACTTTGTGCCCATTCGAAAAAGCTTTACTGTCATTTATATTCCCAATTCTTGAGTTATTCAATTAAATATTTTAAAATTAAGAAGTTACGTAAACATTCGAGCGACTACCTTGTGAAATTGAAATTCATTATTTTTAGAAATATGATTAGGAAATGCTCTGATCGCAGATATAAAACGATTTATTTATATGCGCATACGTTACTTTACATGTTGAGTAATATACGAATTGCGATGTTTCTTATTATGTCTTGCATTCACAATTGTATTTCATCCTTTTAGTTAAAATTTTTTTCGATCAATAAAAATTCAGCACTATCTATTATCAGTATTATCTATTAATCTATTATTTTCAGTAATATTTATTTATCTGAAATCTGGTTGTTTGTTGGATTTTGCAAATTTTTTATCTGTGTAAACAGCGCAGTAATGATTCAATGATATTATATACTTTTGGTATTTAATAAAATAATAAACTCGTCCCTTCAAATGCAGTTATCGTGCTTACCACGCTCCGCCCTTATTTGCATTATATATTTATACAAAACAAGATAATTCAGTCTTATGGTTTTACACCAGCCAAGCGCGGAAATATCTTACAGCGTGGTACATTGGAGCGCAGAAGATAATTGTGGTAATTGGTAACCTTCATATATATGAGGAAATCCACAATTTGTCGATACAAAATTAAGAATTTGAAGGCACGCTTCTAAAAAATTTTTCTATTGTTCTTTAGGCTATAGAATATACGAAAAGACTCGTGAACTGATATAGACATAGTGATTGATGATTAACCAATAGCGAGCTATTGAAGTGGTCAACAAATATTCCACACAAAAATTGATTAAAGCTTACTTTTTTCTAGAATATTTGTTGGTGACTTAATGTTCACAAGTTTTTTCGCATATTCTATAGCCTAAAGAACGATATAAAAATTTTCTCAGAGGTGTGCCTTAAAATGTTTTTTTTAACCCTCTAAGTGTGGAGAAATTGTGGATTTCCTCATATATAGTATATACCTTTGGTATATTAAGTAGAGGTAAAATTTTTTTAAGACTTGGCTCTAGTTAATTTATTTTCTAAGATCACAATTGCATGCTTTACAGCGGTATTACAAGTATTCAAGGATAAAATGTTAATGGCAAAATATCTTGATTTATATAAGAGAGATTAGGCGATGAATGAATAATTTTATTGAATATTTTAATAGGGAGAAGCTTCTATACGAGAGCTGCTTAATATTAATAAATTGCTACATCTCCTCTGAAGGAAGGAGCGTTAGCAGATAAAAACGTGTATTTATATTCACACAAGAGAGTGCTGAGCCTGTTTACATTGGTCCGATGTTCATACAGGTACGTAAGAATGAATTTTTGATCAGATGGCTCTGTGTCTCCCCGCACTCGGAATTTACTACTTTGCCCTACTGCTTCCTTCTCGACTTCTCTACTAGACTCGCAGGATTGTCAGAGCGAAGGTCCGACTGAAGAACCGAGCCGTTCGACAGGGGCGAGGGCAGCCGACGTTATACCGTAATTCTCGCGGGGTTTGGGAGAGCCGGAGCGGCGCACAGGTATACGTATATACGGGAGGGGGCGGGATAATAAGCGGCTCCTGACGCGATTACCGCCGTGTAATTACCCGGCGGGCGTTTGAGCGAGTATGGAGCCCCTCCCCCTCGGTCGTATACCTTATATACCGAGCGCGCACTCGCGTATACCTGCCGGCGGGGTAACGACCCGCTCGTAAATTATTCATGCGCCAGGGGGGCAGGAGCGCTGTCTCTCTCCCTCTCGCGCGCGAGCACATCACCGAAAATTTCATCGTTGCGCAGCGCTCTCGAATAATTATGACGGCCAATTCCGCGGTCTGATAATGCCGAAATAAAACGGCCGGCTATATGTATATGTGCCTTCGGGCCATGCATATATTGATACGTCGGAGCGACTATGCGCTTTTGTCCGCTCTCGAGGACCTTTCGCTCTACCAGCTGCCGCCTGTCTTTTATCTCCGATTACTACTCGACGTCTCTGCCTTGCACTAATGCTCCGCTCTTCGTCTTTTCCCATAATATTCGAAACGCTCACTGTAACGCGCGCTTGGCCATTTTTTATTTTTAATTTAAATACTTTGCAATAATCACAGTAATAAAACTGAGGTATTTTGTACCAGGAATTTAATGACGATGGGGGAATGGAATTTACGCAGCGGCACAACCCTTCTATTTTAACGCGTTCGGGTTAACCGACCATTAAATACAAGGCTAAACCGTTAACCCTGCTATAGTGAGAGAGCTAAATCAGAGCTTTAAAATCACTTTTGCAACCTTTACAAATTGTTAAATATTC
>JAPYZP010001328.1:0-17168 GCA_030522985.1 Torymus sinensis | reverse complement strand
ATATTTACTTATGTACATTATCCGTTATATATTTTAAATAAATTCAATCAGTATTTTTAATACAACGTGTGTAGTTATTTTTCACCACATGCGTAAACACATACAACCATTTTATTTTTTTGTGCAATCTCTTCTCCGCTTGTTTGCATTATATATCTATTTGCAAATGGATCTTACGTGTATTTTTACTCAGAATGAAACAGTAGAAAAGTTGCAAAGACCAGTATTAAATGTGAATTAACTTCATGGGTCGGATAAAACTGTCTCGTAATGTATCTCATCAAATATTCATTGGCCGCGAAGATATTCGTACTAAAAACAAAGTCTTTCATATCTTGTCCGTCTGGTTCTGAAAAAGTTTATGCTCCATGTTTAAGGTAACTGGAACGCCTTCAAATATCATTAATCTTTTACGTTGTCAGCTAGATAAGATGGTAAGGTTTCCTTACTCTGAGATTTTATTAATCGTCGAATGTTGAATATTTAAATAGAACAAGTGATTGACTAGTTATATGCTACCAATTTTACTTCAGATGTCATATTGATAGAAATTCAATTATTACAAATGAGCAATAATCTAGTATAAACGCTTATTAGAAATGACTTGTTCATAAACGTGAGTGGAGCGCTTTTTCAATCAATTTGTCCCATTCTGTCACATGAATCGAATCTCAAAAATATCATGAAAAGTTTCATTAGAACAGATGGTTTACCGGAATCCCTCGCATGTTGGAAGTTATAAATAACAGTCATTACTAATTTCGCTATCCTATTCGCTTCGTTTGTTACTACATTTTTAATGACCTTGCTGACTAGACATTTCGATTACCTTCAAAGTAAATAATAAATTGGCTGTCCGAAATCAAGACCATTTTTCACGTCAATGAACGTCCAGGATAGATTGAAAGCGTTTGACTTATGGTAGAAAACTAAAAAAACATTCGACATTTTCAATCAAACTAGTTATTTACTATCCGAGTATCGTGTACCGACCTCCAATATTGCACCAAATAATTAAATATATTTCAAAATAATTATAACGTTTCCGAAATTTAGGAAAACAAAATTTACCATAAAAAAAGCTTCTATATCAATTACGAAATTGGCGTGCCAAATTACGTCTGCTCGCATGCAAAATGAAACGAACGTTTCGGGAAAAAGTAATCACACCCATCGGAATATTCCTATAAATAAACTCTCTCTCACTCTACGTGCCAATAATTTTTCCGCGCCCGCCCCGCCATTCTATTTCTGCGCCAGGAGCTTGCAGGACTCGTTACATATTCAGTCCGCGGGAGTAAATCAATTGCAGAGAGGGACGAGCGCGACGGCGTCACTCTTCGGGAGAAAAATAAACGTTCGAAACGCGTCCGTCAGCTTCGACCGAAAAATGTATCGGCCGCGCGCGCTCCGAAGGATGAAAGAGAGGGAGAGACACGGGAAACGTGCAGTTCTGCTTTCCCTGATTTGCAATTCAAAAATATGTCGAGTAGTTTGATGAGACTGGAATGAAGTATGGATTTTTTTCCGTACGGCGACTTAATTTTTTTTTAAATCAATTGAAATAGTAAAAGTCGTATTGTTTAAGTTATGAAAAATTAAATGAGTAAAGTTATCGTTAATCTGACGCGTCAGTATCGTGACCAGTAGTACCACGCGTTTATGGTCAGACATTTACGTGTACACCTTTTGCGATGTCATTCGTAATCAAATTCAACGTTACTTCTTATCATACATCAGAAAAAATGTATATACACCAAAAGCTCCAAGCATTACTCAATCCCACCTATTTACCTTTAAATAAATAACCCTCTCACCCGCCCCCCGAAAAATTTCTTATGCACGAAACGAAATTTACGATGCGACGAAAAAAATCATGGCCAAGAGGCGGTGGTGTCGCGTAATAAAACAGCCCGGCGATAAACGTCATCGCGCTTGCGAGTTCGTGATTAAGCCCCATTTTACCAGCGACGTATGATAATCGCCGAACTCTCTCTGGGTTTTTTCCTCAAAATTTCGCGACGCGCCATTTTTCAAGAGTGTACCCGGCCTGTGGACGTGTTCGTGCAGCCGCGGCGAGCCGGTTATTAAATTATCATGCCACCGGGGTGATGTATACACATTGTTTGGATGTGTGCGTGGCGGCCGGGTAAGCAAAAGGGTACATGAAGGGGTTCGCGTGAAGTTTGCCGGAGGCGTGATGTTTTTGTAGATGTATTTTTACCCGAGAAGGGTCGTTTTAGTTTTTTGTTACTCGAGAATTTAATTTATTACTTACCGGTGAAGTAAATATTTTCATAGTATTGTTTTTGTTATTTTTACATAATTATACAATGGTGAATGTCAGCTATAATGATATTATGTACGTTTATCTCGAGTTTATTTAAACTTGAAAATTAGTGCACTAGCTTTAACACTATTGAAACGCTATTGGAGCGAATTATTTGATATAATTTTACATTTAATGAATTAAAATAATAGCGATTTGAGTAATTTATCACTGTTATTAGGGTAAATGGTAACTTTTGATAATAAATTGAGAACCGATAAAGTAATTTTCAAATTAATAATAAACTTCCAAAATAGGTAGCAGTATTTATAGCTATATATTGGTTTAATACTGTCAAGCTATCTAAAAACAGGCTCCAATAAATTTTGTAACTAGAAAGTTAATTAATCGGATGACCGTTCCTACTGCATTCAGTCAGTTCTATGAATAAATTGAGTTCCATTTCATGATATATCACACGATTAAAAATGAAAGAGTTTAAACTCGACGAAAAACGGGAAAAATCGATAAATTCATATTCTAAATCTGCTTTTGTTTTATCACATACCTCCACATCTGCGTTATTCTAAATTTCCATCCTCTTTAGACTCATTACAGTATATATCTTTCGAATAATCTCCGTGCAATAAATTTTTCAGGTAATCCAACAGATTATTATTTATCAATCTTCGTTCTCCCAACCACTTCAGTACCTTCCTACTATAAAAAATTCTCCTCATTCGTTCACCTTTAACAAACTTTAAAATATATCCCTCGACATTATCCCTTCTCTACTAACCTCTCACCAAACCTCTACACTCACACTCTGAAAAACTTCCACTCGAATCTGAACCATCGTCACCAGCCTCTCCCAACGCGAACCGCTCCGTGTACAAGCCACCTGCGTACACCTGTATGTGTCTGTGTGCTCGGCTCGCTATCGCCGCTGCGCGCGCCTGCTCTCGAGATAATGAATCGTAACGTCTGGCGCGGGGCGTGCGCTCTCGAGAACGGCTCTCTCTCTCTCTCACCCCCGCGGCGATAAGGCACGACGCGGCCGTTGTTTCGCTCCTCCTCGCTTTTTTTCCTCTCCAGTACACCCCCTCCTTTTATTATTCCCTCTTTGTGAAAGCAAGCGCGCGCCTGTGTGCATTAGCGCGGCGGTGTGTGTCTATATATACACACACACGTAGTGAGCGATAAGGTGTAATGGTCTATTAGTCGTGCGTATTCTTTTCGGCCTGGATGTTATGATTTTGTGTAGTATAGCGTGCGAGAGGGCGGCGCAGTTGAGTTATACGGGGAGATAAAGCGATCGTGTGTAGCGAGCAGCGTGCATGTATAGTCTTCTATTTGTCGTGCGCTGCGCTGCTCTGTCTCGTGTAACGCGAAATTTATTAATGCGCCGGAGTTTGTTTTTGCAGTATAGCCGCAGATAAAAAGTGGAAAGTTGGAGGAGGAGTTATTGATCGGAACTTTATAACGGCGTGAAAACTGGAAGTTTATCTGCGGAAAAATAAAAGAGGGGAGGATGTCCGGCGCAGCTTTCGCGTCGTGTTCTTAGATAAAAATTGTGTGTAATTAATTTCTCCTCGCGCGGTTTAATTTAATTTATACTCTGCGCGCGCTTTCTTTTTTACTTGATTTATAACTGGTGATATTTCGCCATATGTCTAGTGATGATCGTCGCTAAGTCTTTGGATACAAATTAAATCTCTTTATAAGACTATAGTAAAACATAAAAATCTCATTATATTTACTTTTTTCGATTCTGTTCTTATAAGTTTGAACTTATTTTTGAAGAATTCAACTTTGATACGATAAATTACTCCTATACAACCGTCTTTGATGTACAAAAATATTAATCGATCGCAGCGACGGAACTAAATCAGCTTTAAATTACCTTTTTAATCATAAACTGTAGCGTCGCAAGCATTAATCTTCATACTAACCAACACGACCAAGAAAAAAATTTCCGCCGGGCAAATCGCATTTGAAGAATTCATAAAATACACCGGGGACGCTATCATCGCTCCCACCTCGCCTGGGCCGCTTCTGCTGCCGTCATTCCGTTATATCTGCCCCGTCGAAGTCCGCGAAGAAAAATGCGCTTTGTCCGCACTCCTCTCCCTGGGATTCGAGCCGTCGGGGGAATACGCGACGCGCGAGCCGAGCACGTCTTCGACTTCTTTTCTCTCTCTCTCTCTCTCTCTCTCTCCCGCGCTCGCTTAATTGCGCTCGCCGTCGATCAGATCGGGGCGACGTCGCGCTTCGCATTCCCGATGCTTTATTAAATTAAGCGGCTAACGAGGCGATTTACATGAGAATTGATGTAGCAGTTTTTGTTGCTTTTGTGTTGAGGGGAAGTGAGGGTTATTGGAATTTGCGTCGATGATTGGCTTAGTTTCTACGTATTGAGAGGATTCTAAGGATTATGGTTTTATAATGCAAAAATTTTAGTTATTTCATGTGGTGTAATGTAATAGAAATTTAATGATGTTTTGCTCATTACATTTAGTAATTATAAGTGTGTTTACTATAGTACCACAGTAAGTGTAATGCTTGATTTTCCGACCCGTTTATTACATTGTGTGAAGTCATATTGTTTTAACTCATGTAATTTTCTTACTCTAATAACGTTTACGTTATTAACGAAATTGATGTTTTGACGAGGGGCAAATTTTGAATAGTGTCAAAATCGACATTTTCTACTGTTTTATAGCAGCTTTCAGCTTTCGACCCCACTCAATCGTAATTATATAATTGAGCGAAAATTAGTTTATAATCATAGTAATACATTCTGAATAAAAATATAAGTACGTATTCTCAATGTATGTTATTACTCTATGATTATAAACGAATTTTCCATAAATCTGTATAATATGCATAATATCACAATGATACGATCAGTTTCGTATTCAAACGATAAAATTTAATCGACCAACGCACACAGAAATTAGGTAGAGGACTTTTACGATGTAACTAATCACCGATTTCTAACGCTGTACAATAACACGTAGCTTATTACGTATTTTATTAAACGAGAAAGCATAAACTTTGTAAGCACGGATTTAAATTAAATGTCGGAGGGCTGTTTTCTAGTTCCAAATAACGATTCTCAAGGTCCATAATTCACTCTAATGGTCCGCGTGGTTTTGAGATAATTACAGTTACGCGAAATACATGAAGCTCGCCACCGCGTAGCGGTTTAAAGTGAAGTTCGAATAATTAGCTTACGTAATAAAATTTTGATGTTATACTTAATGATCCTTGACGTTTTTGTTTGTAATTATGACGAGGATATAATTTATTGCGAAACTTCGTCTGATTCTAATCAAGGGAAACACGTAATACTGTATTATGGTAAATTTATGATATTAAAAGTTACATATATACTATGAAAATTTATGATTATCCCAGATATTTTAAAATTTAGTAGCTGTTAAATTTAACGTTCAGTGAAGAGTTGCTCATTATCATGCGATAGTAACCAAATTTACCACTTTTCAACACATACTTACGTTCTCAAATATAAAACCATTTATCCCTGATAGAAAACAAGCCTACAAAATTCAACATAAATCCTACACATTCTTCGTACCGTCTACAACAAAAAACCCCAAAAATCCTCCACCACCTTAAAGTTAATTTTCCAACAACGGCCCCGACGAGCGAGGCTCTTTCTCTCCCCCTGTTAATCGCGTGCGCGACCCGAGAGCACGCGGAAGTGTCGCCCCGGCTGAAAGGGTATACGTGCGCGTGCGCGCGCGTGATCGACTTCCGAGAGTGGAGAGGAGAGAACGCGGCTTTTGTGCCGGTGTTCAAGCGCCGGCAGCGCGGGGGCAGCCAGTGAATTTTCCTCGAGCAGGGTATGATAATCGAGTTTCCGGGTGCTTTGAAGCCGTGGGTAAGAGGCTTTTTGCCAGAGCGCCACGCGCGCACCTCGCGTTTATCGGAGTTTAGAGAGACGCGTGTTTTTGCGCGCTGGACTAATTGCTGTTTTCGGGGGCAATGAGGGCAATGATGTATTGTCGGCAGCTTGGTTGTGGTGCCGAGTCTAATGGGTTTTAACATTTGTTCCATTATTTGGATATTACGTTTCTCTATTCCTGCTTGGTTGGATGTTTTAGAAAAATAAACAAAAATGGTATATGAGTAATGGACGATCATTAATGCGGGTTCTATTTGTAAGTAATCTTTGCAGGAGCGAAATAATGTTTTCGCTGAACCTCTGTTTTATGCTATTTTTATTTTTCGTTGAAAATCGAAGTACATACTATATTATAGTGTAATATTTAAAGTAAAAGGTTAAAAATAAAAACGACAAATTATTCATGATTCGCGTCATGAAATGGAAATATTGTTTTGCACCGTGTGGAAAACAATATTTTCCATTAAATTTTGTAAAATAAATGATTGAATAGTAGGATATAGAAACTTTGTTGTTTTTATCATTTTACTACATTAAAAGTAAAATACAAATGAATGGAAAAACGGAAGCCACTACGTGCAGCTAATAATGAAAATGGCAACATTTTAATTTTAATGTAGAAACTCTATACTTTTACTGGAGTAATTATCATATTACACTTCATATTCATAATTAAAATGAAAAACAGCCTTACCTATAAATACCGTAGAAAACAAGTTATTCCCTCATTAAAATTTAAGGTATACCTACGTTTACCACGAAAATTTTTCGAAAAACCAATCCTCAAATTATGCAAAGTGCCTCTTTACGAACCATACTTCACCTGTTTTAAAAGATAAGGTAATAACGCTAATATCGTAATAGGCAGTCCCACCTACTTTCTCCCGCACACCTCAGAGTCTACACCTCGGGCAGAAAAAGTGGGCTCCTCTAATAAATACTTCAAGACGTGCGCGCGCGCGCGCGCCCACCGGTCGTAAATACCTTCTCCCAGATCTAATTTTATCGGCCCCGAGTCAACAGCGATTTGAATGGAGGAAGGCTGGCGAGCAGCGTATTATACGTTTTGTTTGTAGAGTGCACACTGCGCGAAGTTTTATAGCGGCGTAAAATATCGCGAGATACGACCTTTTGTTTGGCTTTGTGATTGTTAATGACGAGAATGGGCCGCGTACAATGGAAAAGTTTTGGGAGGTATAACGGGAAAAAGTTTAGAATTTTCGGTGCGCGTTCCAATGAGTCGCGTGAGCGGTTTCGTTTGAGCATGTTATGGCTGTACAATTCCTATGGTAAAAGTTTGTTTTTAACGGTATATAACTTCGATAAATGATTATTTAGAATAGTTGAAGATCTTTCTCTTCAATACATCAGTGAGGAAATAAAAATTAAATAGTCTAAGCTTTCAAAATGAAGACTCTAAGTAAAACTGATGAAATTTCATTTTTATTATTGTCAGAAAGTGTAGTTACAGGGTTTTACCGATTTTGATAAAAATAATGATAGTTTATTAATTTCTCTTAGATTTTTTATTTTTGAAGCATATAGATATTTATTGAAATTATAATGTTAAATTTTAGTTAATTTATTTTTTTTGCGGAGCATAAGATTTGACTATAGAACAAAACTCAGATGTCGAGCCGTTACACATAAACAACTAAAAGTAACTTTATTCCCTTCATAAGAAACAATGTGCACGTTTTAACTCGAAACAAGCTCCATTGACGAATTGTTTAGCAGAAAAAAGAATATACCCGATTCAATTCGTAATAATGCGAAAGCGCCACGGACCGGAGTAACGCGGAGGCGGAACGAAGCTCATTTGGAGAGTTGCGAATTGCCAAGGAGAGAAACTGCAGGAAAATATTTTTCTTCGCTAGCTTTGCACGGTTAATAACGAGACAGTGCTAAAGTTGACAAAGCAGCTTATTACCGTGCGCACTTTTTGCCGGGTTTTGCGAAACAAGGTGAGCTTCGAAGGTCGCAAGTTGGCACAATAAAAGTTTATTTACAGACATCGTGGACGCGCGCGTGGGATTACGCGGCTACGCTGTGACGTCTGTTAGTGAGATTAAGTAATTTGCGCGATATGATTAAAATAGTCTAGAAAAATCATCTTTTTTTCTTTCTAAATGGAAGTGGCGTTTCGGGAAATTTACAGAATTTAATGACGGTTTCCTGGTATAAGGGTGACTTTTACGCTGACGTGATGAGTAAATATCTCTCAGTTGACCTCGTTGAGGTAATGACTTTTCAGACGTCTGACTAATGCTTGACATCATCTACTGATTCTACTTCCTAATTGAGGAACTAAATTAATTGAAATATTTCCTACTTAGGGAATTATACTTTTGTTGTTTTCCCCGATAAAAATAATTTTCTAGTTAGTTAATAAGTTCGTTCCCTGGATGAAAAGAGTATTTTTAAAAAAATAATCTTCCATCTGTGCAAACTTTTTTAATCTAAAAAGATGAAAGTAAAACCCTTGAAGGGGTAGGTGCACTTCATCCATATCTTTTGCAGCCATACACGTACATCTCTTTAATTTAAAGAGTTGAAAAACATTTAAAAACATTTTTTTCTGAACAGAATTTTTAATTTTTGTTTTTAAAACTAAGTGCTACTGAGAAAATAATTTAACAAAGTAGTCTGAAATAAAAATATCGAGAGAACTCCTTATCTACACTCACTGATACATATTTTTACTATACTCTACCGTTAATTTTCAAACCAACCAAACTTTTTCGAAGCAAAAGCTTCAGACCTATCGGATCATCACGCAAGGCAATTCAATGACAAAGAAGCTCATCCTACTACCAAATGCCGCACATTCGTCGCGGCGCATATCGTGCAAACAAAATGGGAACCGCACGAGCGGCACTCAGTCCATAACCCGAAACAGCAACAACCGCGCACAATTTGATACGTAGCCGAGATTACTAATACCCCGCGTCATTTGCGCGAGATTTTTTCAAAGTTCAAAAGACCCGCCGAGGGCTGATTTCGAGGCTGGAATTGGCTTTTGTTCTCTTTCTTTCGGGATTAGCGTGGAATTTATGGGGGAAAGTTGCGAGCCAGGTGGTAATTTATTGTTCGCCGTGTAATAAGTCTTATCTAGCTGATGTGTACAGATTTTTGTTGGAGTTGGAGGAGAATGTTGGGGCGAAGCGCGAAACGCGAGAGTTGGGATTTATTTATGGCTTTGATTATGAATTGCGTTGATAACTCACTGTTGTGCTTGGATTAGGATTCTTTAATAGCCGTTCATTAATGATAAGAATGCTATAAAAAAGAAGAATTATTCAAAAGTACTTTTGGGAAGAATGTGTGTAAAGTGTGATAGCATTATCAGTTTTTTTGAAGCTTTAAAAAATCAAACAGTGTTTGACAAACTCTAGCCAATAACATTGTTCTCAAACAATCGTTCACGCATTAGGAACCCATTTCCACCCTTCACCGTAACAAATCAAATAAACACAAAAATAACTTTCCTTCAGAACTTCAAAAAATGTCACCACCAACTTTATTTTTCCCAGAACTCGAAATTAGGTTTCCACTCTACCGTCATTTATGACTGGCGCAATTTGATGAACGGGGCGAAAAAAGTTTGGCAAAGGGACGTCGAACCCGCGGCCACTTGTCATCGGGCGGAAATCCAATACCGAGGGACCGGAGACTTAGTTTAGGGAGTTATGCGTGTCGCGGGCGCTGGTACTCATGTCCCTCAGTTTTTTCTCGACATTCGTGCCTGTATCGTAAGTTAATTTGACATCGGGTTCGGTCTCGCATTCAGATTATATATATAGTATACCCGCCTGGTTTCGATATAACTTATTTAGAGTTTGGAAATCGGGTTTCGACGTAGTTCGATAGGAGTAATTTATGGAGCTCGGTAAATAAACGATCGATGAAATACTTTTTTACCTTCGTTTTCTATGCATATACCTAGAGATGAGAATGAATGAAATATCCGTTATTATTTGTCATTTTATTCACTTAAAAAAAAGTGTTTATCATTCGTCAGTCAATGTCTTTTATACTCGCGTATAAGGTAATAAATTAAACGAACGAGCGATCTTAATACAAAATAGATCTTCTTTCCAGTGGACAATCCGCATCATAAACGGATTTTATTATTAATCCACATCCAGCGCGCGACCGGCGGCACACTGCAGCCTCTGTTATTAAACCGGCGCGTATACACGAGCTCACGAGCAAATACGGCTGTGCTCGCGTTATTTGCTCTGAATATTACACAAGAAATCACGTAAGAAAAACAAACGCAGAGAGAAAGGGAGAAAAGCAAAAAATGATTCCGCGATAAATCCGCGTCGAATCGCGCGTTGTTCCACTACGCTCGCACGACTGATAATTTCGCATTCGGCGGAAGAAATTCGTTTCGTTCGTTCCTCACGCGCAGATGCGATAAATGTTTTACGAGAGTCGAATTTTTCATCCCGAGAGACAGTTCAGCAGTGAGGATCAGTTCGAATTTCAAAAATTGATATATCCGCGGGACTGGGCGATGGGGATATTCATATTTTCCACGTTTGCTGTAAATATTGGAAATTTGTTGTGAAACGCGATTAAAGCGCTTTTTAAGGCTGTAAAATATCGCTGCACTCATTATTGTCGGCTGTTGTTACCACTGGTTATAAATACTACGTTCGTTTGTTTTTTTGTTTCATGATTATTAAGGAAGAAACATTTTTAGCGTTAATTTGTTCAAGCGAATTTATAGCTACTCTCATTTTTGTATACGAAATATGGGCGCGGCATGAAATTTAGATTACGATATACAATCGGCGTATCGCGTAGTTCTGTTCCCTTTGTGCGCACGCGAAAGGGTAACAGTTGCTTATTAAAAGTGCATTAGGCTTGGAGATCCGTAAATATCGATTACTGGGAAATGCTGAGGGGTATTTTTATCCGGCTTTATATATAAAAAAGAAAATAATATGCTGGCTTGTTTACAAATAATGTTGCGGAATATATTCTACTGCATGGTTGTCCAAAAATGTCATACTATTGATTGAAAATACTGTTTTATTATACGATTTTATGCGATATCATAGAAGAAGTTTTTAAAATGATTTAGAGGTTAACTAACAAATTTGTTTAATTTAAATGTCAATCCCTTGCTTATTTTTGCCATCACTTTAAACAAGCATAAACAGAAAATATTTAAATATTTTACTTTAGTAATTATTTTTCCGTATTATAATTACAAAAATTTACCCACCGCCATCGTTCCAGTACTTCATTTTATCTTGATATATCGCTATATATCTGTAGAATACGATATGTATCTATTTTTATCTTAAAATACAGGTAAATATTATATACGCTACATCTATTTTTTCTCTCAATATATTATTATCACTCTATCTCTCTTCATCGGAGCCGTCGTATCAAAAACATATAGTAACTACTTTCAAGTTGATTTTTTTCCTCGTTCTCTATAATAGCCTTTCTATAATAGCTGACTATTGTTTTACATACAATTCATTAAAATATTAATGATTTCACACCGTGTCGCGGAATGGACACATAATTCGTTCCTTTTATGCCTACAAGAAATTTCAATGAATTTCCATCACAGTAACGCATAATTAAAGAAACTCTATACATCATATTTCCTGCACAACCTCAATTCCCATCATCACAGAAAACATCTCAATCAATTACCCGCACCACAACATAACGAAACACGACTCTTCTCCCTCTTCAACCATATCGCCCTGCACGCGCATCGCATCGCCAGTCGTGCGAAAAATCATTTACCCAGCGCCACCAACCAACACAGCCACCGCGCGGCCATATTTCATCTACCGTGCGAAATTTACGAGAAACGAGAGCACACGAGAGCGCCGCGAGACGAGAAAAAAGACGCCGGCAAAGAATCTCGAGGCGAGTCGCTGTGTAACTTTTTTCCCTCCCATTCCCTCCCGCCGCGCCGACGACCGTCGGGCTCTTGCGTGGGGCAATTATTCTACTTGGCGCTAGTGTACTCGAGTTGCGCGTGTGAGCCGCGGCCGATAATTACGATGCAATTAGAGGGTGGGAGGCGGAGGGGGGTAATAAAGCCGATTCGCCTGGGTGAGGGCAAGAGAGAGGGAGAGATTGATGGGTGTTTCTTGGTTGGGATCGGCCTGGTTTATTAGTTATTTAATTACGGCCGTTGGCCGGTATTTGATTTGCGATTGTGCTCTCGGCTTAATTTAATTTAATTATGTGAAGTGGAGGATTTTCTTGAGATAAGGCGCTTTGGAGATTATTATACTGTAGCACGTATATTAATTCGTAATTCCCGAATCGATAATTTTATACGGAAATACGTGGATTCGTAATATGTTCAATAATTTTACATCGTAATAATTTATGTGATACTGAATTTACAATTTATTACTTTTATTTTAAGAATTATGTGATGGCAATTGTGATAAAAAATATAAAACGAATGAAATATTAATTTATGTTTATCATCATATGATTCCTGGCACTTATGTTATTATGCAAAACATGAAAAAAGTAGCCGATTAATTCATTTGTCCGACCCAATTACACACGTGTCATTGTGTAAATGCGCTTGTCCCCAGAAATAGATGGACCTGTTCTCGAGCACTCTTAATGCCTTTCCTTTGAATAATAGATGAGCGCAATTATTCTCGCGAGATTCGCGCTCATGATTATGATAAAGTCAATAACAGCCGACGCACTGTGTGTTCGCTATACGCATGCACTTTTTTTTTACGCCGCAGTAAAAGTATTATAGTCGCTACGCGCGCGCGAGGGAGAATGAAACTTTTGCGGAAGTTTTATGCGTTGTACTTTGTGGAACGAAACAATGAGTCGGCGCCCCGAGAGCAGCAGCAGCAGCAGCAGAAATTGAAAGTGATATGCCAGTTGAATGAAAAATGTGGAATTTTTCCCGCACGTGCGTAATTAGTTTTTACTGCGTCGCAAGTGTTGTTGCAACGCAGGAGCACTGGATGAATACCGCTGTTAATCAAATTGCAAAGTTAAAACTGTACAAAGTAGTCGTTTTTATGGACAATTCGACTGTGAAATCGGCCAATTATTTTCTCGTCAATCGGTTGATTGCAGAACTGACACAAATTGTTCGAGCCCTACTAATAGACCCTGAAAGTGTTGAAAATATCGATCGTAACCGAGTGGTATATTCTAAAATTCTTGAGCATACCAGGTCATCAACATTATTCGTAAATATCCAGAATGACAAAGCTGATGAATTATACTTCGAAGGAGTTAATAGAACTTTATATTTTCCTGTGAAAATACTGCCAAACATGACGCGTCCAAAGATGTTACTGGTTTCCCTTACAAATCGTTCGGAAGCTAAATTGAAGGAAATTTTATTGCAAGGATGGACATTGAAGTATTTGGATTTAACAGTTTTAACAATAGACAATAAAAATAAATCCACGCTGATTAATTACAATCCATTTACGAATTCTTTCATACGCGTTCATTTATCAAATAATTGCATAATATTTCCTGATAAAATGCACAATATGAACAACTACGTTCTAAATATTTCCGCGTTTAATCTCACTCCCTATTCTACCTTGAAATACAACAAAACCAGCGACTCCAAGCCAACCGTCGATGGCCTCTACTACCCCTTCCTCAGGATCTACTCGGAAAAGTTGAATTTCTCCACCCACTTGGTCATAATACCAGAATTCTCGAACGTCAGCCAACTCTTCGAGAAGATGATCCGCAAGCTGGAGCAAAGCAGGGTCAACATAGTCCCGGTGGCCCTCTACATCGGCAGCTACATCTACCAAAGAAACGTGACGATCGGTCAATCAATCGACGACGAAAGATTCGTGATGATCGTGCCCCTCCTGCCCATATCCAATATCCATGTCTTCCTGCACATCCTCAGCAACGTCTGCTTCTTCCCCATCCTCGTGCTCTTCCTGTCCATCGTCGTGCGTCTCCTGAAATTCCAGCTGGACCACTGGCAGGCCATTCAGCTGCTGCAGGTGCTGCTGGGCTCACCGGTCGTCAAGGAGCCGCGAAAGCTGGCCGAGAGATTTCTCTTCGCGACGGTCATACTGCTGGCCATGAATTACTCCACGGACGTGTTCGCCAAGCTGACCGACACGAGGATGGTGGAGGGCGAGTTGCCGCTGGAGACGGTGAGCGACGTGCTGGCGGCGGATTTGCCCGTCTACGCGAGATACTCCGGCTCGGATCGGAGCGACAAGTTGCTCAGGAGATTGAGGGCCAGAAACGTCAAGAACATTTCGCTCTGCGTCATGGAGTTGGCAAGGTAGCGATACAACTTTTTACATTTTCAAACTTTTGAAAACGTTTTTGTAATGTTTATTTGAACATTTTTGTAAATTCGTGGTTTAATTGTGCGGAAACATGAACAATTCATTAGGTTTAATTTAAGAATAGAATGCTCATCGCGGAATATTATTATATACATTTTTTTAAAGCATACATTATCCAAGCAATGTATTCCATGAAAGTAAATGTAATTTTGTAAGAAAATCTAAATTTGTAAATTACAGTCAATTTTATTAATAGTTGAGGTTATGAGTGAAAAGCAGATTTATCGCTTGGCAGCCTGAAATAAAGGGTTCCAGGTTAATCCAACTAAATCAAGGCCATCCATATATGTGCCGGATATTTATAAAAAGAAACACTGTATTAGAAGGAATATAGATGGCCCCGTTCATCATAAACCACGTGGAATCTTCGCAATCTCTTTCCAAGCAAGCTGCTGAACTAGGCATTAAAGGTCGTAAATTGGCGAGAGGCCATGAAGTGCCATTTTATTACTGAATAATGGCAGGTCACAATCTCAGCAGGGATAATCTTTCTCACCCATTATCTTTATATATTGTTCCTATACACTGCATTAGTTAACATCCCAAAGATATCGGAGCCTTGTTAAACATTCATATTTGGAACTTTATAGATGACAAGTATTGATGAAATTGATGATTTAGTGGATTCATAACGTCAAGACCTTATTTTAGTATTGAGTCATAAAAATTGGTCGTAAAACAGAATTAGGAAAGTATATTAAGCAGCGGCAGCAATATTGTATAATCCATCGTAATGTAATAAACGTTGGAAAACTTTTCACTTGTGAAATTAATTTATTAAGGACTTTAAAATTCAAGTTAGTATAGTAGAGTCAATAGATTTCAGAAAATAGAAAATTTAATTGGGAACGAAAAAAGCAACTTCGCGTACCGCGCAGCTCTTTCAGGATTTATGACACCTGAGGGAACCACTTTTGTTTTCGACCCTATGGAGAAGTAACTTTTAATGACATTTATTGTTTGAAAGTTGTTACTAAAGGTTGTTGAACTTACATTATAACTTCGAAATGTTTAATTAAACAATTCAATTTTCATAGGATATTAAACAATTATTTTCTATAGAGGATTCAAGTAATAAAGGGATATCTTCATAATATGAAGTAGCTTTAGAATTTAATCAGTCTAAACACAAATTGAACGTAATTTTAAATGCTCTTTTGATTTAATATTCACATCTCTATCATATTATTTATAATTGAATGGTTTTTAGTTTCCGAGCGACTGATAAATGATAATAACTGCATTTTCAACTGAAGAGCCAGTACTACAGAGTTTAAATGTTTTTAAAAGCGTTTTTAAAATATAAGTCTTTAACACGTTTCACATACTTTCTATCTATCAAGTCATACAGTCCGATGGATGTGCAACCACTTATAAAATGCTTTTAATCCATAAATCGACCACTTCAATAAAAACCGCCAGGAAATATTTATATATTTCCTAAATATAGATGATTAAAAATGTTATTAAAATTAGTAATGGCGTCTATCATTCCCATTAAGTTAACTGCATATTTTTATAAATAACAGCATATTTTCTTTGTAAATATTTTTAATTCTTGTGAAAATTCAACGAAAAAAATGTTGATATAGGTTTTAAAAGCTCGTTACCCTTTGTGCTTTGTCAACGCAACTTTACACAAAAGGGACTTCAATTTTTTTTTTTTTTAACTTTTGCTAATGCAGTCTAATTAAAAAATTTAAAAAATATTCGTTAATTGGCTTTACCATTTCAGTCGTGCGATTTTTCGTGATATTGGTTTCCTATACATAACAAAAATCATGAAAATGTTAAATTTTTTGAAGCAAAATAAAAGAATAAAAATAAACTACCAGGATATGTATGACCCGCTAGAAACGGTTTAGTTTGCTTTTCGATTCACAAAAATAGATTGCCTCATATCGAATGTTCTACAAATTGAAAATGTTTCTCCTTGAAAAAATAACAAGCATAACGAGAAAAAGCGCTTGCCCAGTAACAACACCGTAAAATTGAGCAGTGTTATCAGCACCACAGTCCCAACATTGCACGTACAAAGTGAAAACCCTTCCGTGCCTGATCCCATTGACCACCCATTCCACTCGACCACAAACCGCTTCGCCTCAGCTCTCGCACCCAACTCATCCTTATTACTTATACGCTATATTCTTCTAGGAACCGGGACCGCGTGTGCATCGCCCCGTCGGTCGTCGCCGCGTACATGATCGATACGTACGACGAGCGTCGTCCATTGACCGGCAGCGCGCCCGGAGGAGTCTCGCGTATGAAAATGGCGAGCGAGGGCTTCCACGACGAGAAAGTCGCGTTCGGCTACGAGAGCGCCTCGCCGTACGCGGGGAGGATCGATCGGCTCACGCAGGCTGTCCTCGAGGCCGGGCTGCCGCGCGTCTGGCGCTCGTCCGGCCGCTACTACAGGGGCAGGAGCAGCCGACAACATAGACGCGAGCAGGAGGACGCTCACACCACGGACGGCAGCGTGCTGATGGAGCTCAGGGCGGTGCTGTTCTGCGGACATCTGATGGCCGGTGTTGCCTTGATGCTCGAGTTGGTGTATGAGGGGATGAAGAGGAGGGCTATGTGGGGGTTGGCTAGATGAGGAGGG
>JAPYZP010001327.1:0-19499 GCA_030522985.1 Torymus sinensis | reverse complement strand
GCGCTCTCTCTCTCTCTCTTTCCTTTGAGATAATAATGGGTGGCATATTTCACTTGTCCGATAGTTTGTCAGGCCGCCGTGCGGCGTGTTTTATGGTAGTTCTAACGTTTAGCGACCTACATCAACGGGTGGCCATATATTTCTCGCTTAAACCGTTACAGCCGTTGCTGTATTCCTTGCTTCGTTCTTCTATTTTTTGTTCTTTTTGTTAATATAAAAAAGTAAATCCGGAATAAAATTTTTTTACTACGCACAATTTTTACGACGCTGTGACTCTATATTTTACAGTGTACCATTAACTTTCATTTTTATTAATTTTCTCGGTTTACGCGCAAAGCCTTACGATCGCTAAGTATATAATATAAATAATCTCTAAACTTTATATTTAAAGCCGTGATCGTTTTATTTTTATAGCGGTTGTTCGGTAAACATCCTTGCCGATTCGAAATACATTTAAAGGTGCAGTGGTTGTGGTGAGAAAAACATCGGCTGCTATCGCATTAAGCACAATGGAGTGTGTTTTGTTAACTAAAAGCTCGAACTTTTGAATTCTTTGACCGTGGTGCAAACGGGGGCCGGATAAAAACGTCAACAAAACACAAGCTCATTGTGGGGAGAGTGAGAGAGCGCAGGAGAAACTCGCCGAAAAAGGAATTACGGGAGAGTAAAGTTGCGGAAGCCCGCAGCCCTCCTTTTCCACGGGAACTGTGAGTCAAACGTAAATATTTTTCGTGATCTTTGTTTAACAAAATTTAGTCAAAATGATGAAGGGAATGAAGTTGAAAATTTTTTTTTACGTAAAATAAGATTAAAGCACGGAAAAATATATTTTATTAGGAGCCATTAAATTGCTATATTTTATCTGCGAGGACTCTTGAACAGTTGAAGGATGAAAATATTACAATTGAATTCGATTTTGACTATTAAAAGTCATGCGAAACATATATGTTATGCATTAGAACGAGTATATATTTATCGCATTAAAGTTCCTGAATAAAATAACAGTAAAATAAAATGAGATACATTGTATTCCCAGCAATCACGAAAACTGTCCTAAAAATTGATATCTCGCTCGGAGTTGACCTAAAATTTGCATAGCAATTTGGCGCTCTGGCGTTTTTATACTGCTCTCTGTCATTAAATACTTGTCATGTTTAGCATCCATTTCGAGAGCGGAATAACAAAACTGATCGCTGCAATTTCGATATTTGCATAAGGTAATTGGAAAGCAAAATATCCCCTAATCTCGTTATCTCCAAAGTAGACAAAAACAAAAAAAGAAAAAAACTTGTACCGAATTAACGCGCAGAAAAGAGTAGTTAGCGCGCGAATTGTTTTCACGGGCAGCGCGACAAGTATTACAATCGTTCCTCCTCAAAGTTGAATTTAATTCAAGAACACTGAATCGCGAGCGCGCGGTGAGAAGAATAAAGTGACAACGAAATAATTGCTACTTTTGTTTCGACTATACGTTTTTTTTTCTTCACTCCCCTGTACCTGGTAATCAAACAAAAGAGGCGAGAGGCTCGTGTTGTCAACGACATAAAACGCATTAGTAAAGGGACACTTCGCTCGCGGGCGAACAATGCAAGAAAGAACAATAATAATCAGCGTTTTTCTATAGCTTTTTGTACCTCCCACCCCTCATTGTCGTTTAAGTACAGCGAAAAAAACGTGAAAAACGCTGAATGCACTACTGCGAATTGATCGAGCTCGAATACATCTGTTCAATGTTTAACGGGTAAACAAATTCCGAATATATATAACATCTTTTCACCCTCGTAATTTCGCTCTCTTTACGCGACAATAAAACGATTCGCGACGCGTATATATTTTCTGAAAAATTTTCATATAATAATAATTTTATTGCTCCATAAAGACCGCTAGCCTTATACATGAATAAATCACACGTTTAGGCAATATACACATAACCCCGCCGTATATCTTTTTTCCATACTCAGTGATACCTGTTAACGCACCCCGCTACTCCTCCTCGACTAATAATAATAATAATAATAACAATAATAATAAAATTCCCATCTCACAACAAAGCCTTAACAATCGCTTGCACGTCGTTGCGCAAGCTCCGGAATTTAGTCGAAACATCCTCCCGAAAAACGATTTGCAATCATCAATCACGCGGCGTCTCTCCAGCGCGCCTAATTACGGCTACTCCGGAGCACAAAGCCAGTTTTAATTTCAAAGCCAAACACATTTGGCCGTCGCAACCGCCACCGTCGGGCTAACCCAAAGGGAGCGTATATATACACTCGCTCGCTGGCTCCACTCATCTCCTCTCTGCCTCTTGAATAATCGATATACCACGCATACATGCACACAGAGAGAGGAGGCGCGCGCGTCCTCGAGACCGTCGATGACATCATGCAAAACACTTAACGTGAAGAGAGAGAGAGGAGAGGGGTTCTATCCCTTTTATCGGTGTGCACACGCGTGGTATATATCTGAGGTACACACAGACACGAGGCGCTTGCGTAAAATGCATCGCGCAAATATTTTGGAAATGTGTATGTGTGCGCGGTCTCTGGAAATTTTCGCGACGACGGTTGTACAGAGTCACGCGTCGCTGGTTCGCGAAGAGACGCGCGCGTGTGTAATGCGCGCTCTGCGGATCTATACTTATATATTCGACAGCTTGCGAAAAGGGAAGGGGGATAAAGGCGTTCCCGTGATTTTTGAAATATAATTTCGAAGGGTCGTGGAATCGCTGAAATTTTTCCGAAAATCGCGATCCGGAATGCGAGAGTGTGTCTCGCGGAAAAAGCTTTTCTGCGTGTGGCTCTGTAATGCGTTTGAGATGTTTCGCGGAAAGCGACATATATGTATATGTGATAAATGTCGATGTGGGGAACCGCACCACAAGCGGCCATTTTATTTTGCTGTCACGCGGAGAGTAGTTTTACTATTGCTTGTTTGGTGGGTAAATAGAGCCGAATGAATTATATCGTGGATGTGTACATTTAATCTGATGTTTACAACTTCGTGAATGTTTTACGTTATAAGACCGTTTTAAAGTCAATCATTGCAAATGTTAATTAATCATTTTCTCTTTTTGTTTCAGGTACGTGTATTCAGTCATTCATTGACTCCTCATACATTTTGTACGTGAGTACGTTGCCCAAATTATTCAATGAATAGGTAGACGAATTTCGATCGTATTTTCGTACAAAATACCATGCATTACTGAATTTAACAAACTACATAGAGAAGCGGGGGGTGAAAACTAAATAGCTATTGCTGTTGTAACTAACGAAGTCTTGCATAATATTTTGTGTAACAATACGATGACATTAAAATTACACGTTCAAAATATACAGTTCGTAATCGCGAATTGGAAATCAGGCGAAATGCAGTTAAAGTGGGATTGCTTTGTCAAAAAGATTTAATCAAAATGTGAATATTAATCGTTATATAATATTTAGTTTATTCAGGAAAGCATTGTATATTAATTGCTTTTGAATAAATCATAATAAGTATTCGATACGCGTATCGCTTCCTAAATGAATTTGGAAAACAGTTTTGTTATTGCCAGAGTATTATAAGCGTGATTTTGAAGTATAAATCAGGATTTCAACGTAATTGAAAGTCAATATAGCAATATTAAACCACTCTCGAAAAATATATTGAAAAAAAACAATATGAAAATGTTAAATATAATATTTTCATTCAACATCAAAGTATTTTCAAAAAAATTTCTCACTATGCAACAATATAAACCGATGTGTCCAATTTAAAATTTTTAACGTACTTCTTTGGAAGACCTATACCGAACAGTTGCACCCGATAAACATTTAGCAAAAAATCAATATACTCCCCGAAAAGGCTCAAAAGACCACATCATCAAGTCCCCCTCCCCTACCTCCTCCAGCAAAAAAATCCAATATTAACTCCGGCGAATCGAGACTTCCTTTCACTATACGGTGACATATTCCCTCCTGACCCCAAGGACTCAGGCTGCTACGCCACTGCCGGGCTTCTCTCGCGTTTTTAGCGGTCTTCTTCGTCTTCTACGTCGTCGTCCTCGACGTATAACGTTTCTAACCTTACGTACACATATGTACACACAGGATCGTTAAAGTCCACGATAAAACCTCTCTCTTCTTCCGTGGTGACACGTCTTAAATATTGACGGCCCGAGCAGCGAGGGATAAGTTTGTTTTATGTTGAGAGATAGATGCGAGAGGGAATGCGTTGTTTGGTTTAGATCGTGGGGTGGCTCCGGTTTCGTTCCGGTGTAATGCGATTTCGGGATTTTCGGGGCATTGTTGTCGACGGTGTTGGGTTGCAGGGGGTTAGGGGGGTGCGGTTGGTGGTGGTCCAGTTTTTGATCGGTCGGCCAAACGTTATAGTGCTCCCCATTGTTGGTCAGCTTTGCTTTTGACTACTATATATGGTATTTCGGTTTTCAGTTGAATAATTACAAATAATTTTATGTTTACTTTGTTGTAAATTTGGGAAAAAAAAACAAAATAACAAGGTAGTATGTTATGGAAGTGATCGGCAATGGTATATCATGAAAAACAAATGTTTAGTGACCTACATTTTTTATTAACGGAATTTGAAATAAATCTCTTGTGAACGTGTCAATTGGGGCCGTTCAGTCAAACAATGCATTTACATCCCGTGAATTATTCATTTTATTTAATAAATTGAATAAAATTACATTTTCGCGCCATCTCGCGAAGAAAATTGAAAAATCCCGCGCCATCGCAGCAACGTTTCCCCTTTGCCCTCAACAAACTACGCGTTAAATTCGCATTATCCTCGCTGGCGTCACTCTTACCAACCAATCGCCGCGACCGTAACGATTCGCGAATTCCCTAGACCCCTGGCCGATGAATTTCCGCTGCACCACCACCACTGCTGCTGCCGGCTGCGCGAAAGAGGCAAACGTAAAAGTCCGGCGTCGCTGCGGGAGAGAGGAAATTCCGCGACGACAATGGCCGCAGGTGCGCGCGCGCCAGGGAATTAAGCTCGCTCGGAGCCTTTGACGTATTCCCCTTACGAGGCGCTGCTTCTCCCGTCCCCGTGGACAGTGCACACGTGCACGTGTACGTGCGCGCGTTTACGGGCGTCAGAGGAAAAGAGGAAAGAGGGTGGGAATGGCCGAGCGTAAGGTTTCGCTCTCGGTTTTCGGGCGAGATGGGGGAATCGAGTTTTCGAGGTCTGGATTGCGTTTTAGAAAAAGGGTTTGGCGACGGGGGAGAAGGAGATTATTGGTGAAATGGGGATTCTTTGTTGGTGAGATTTTTAAATTAAATGTTGCAAGAAATCGGGTAGGTATAGTGATAGATTAAGCTGACTGGTCAAATGAAATGTAGTTGATTTTGCTTTCGAAATCGAAGTTGAACTCCGCCGATTATGCAATGGAAGAAAACGTATTTCTTAGCTTTATCGCCTAGAAATTCCTTACCAGAAACAGCTTATAAATGCAAAAGACGTCGACAATTTTATTTTCATCAATTTTAAGAGTTTTTTATGCCGAAGATCAAAGATCATGGTTTGTGACTGAAGTAACAGCACTTTCCAATGGAATCAATTACATTCTCAGCTGCTTAATATAAATAAAATTAAAAAGTTTATTATTAATTTATTCATCACATTAAGAGTTTTTTGCAATTATCGAGAATAAAACTTATTGATTTTAAGTTACCTCCTTCGACTTTAAACTCTCCCATTGGAGTTCATAAACTTCAAAACACACATTTACCTTAATTTAACTACAAAATTCATTCGCATTCGTATCGCTGCAATATAATATTATATTTTATCACAGCGAATGTGTACGTTCGAGTTTAACCGTACCCGAGTAAATATATACCGATCCCTGTGGTGTGCGTCCAGCGGGGCTCATTTATATATACGTAGGTATAGCCGATCTAATTTGCTCATCTGTATTCCGAGCGAATCCGATATTATATTATATAATACAATATGTATGCACGCATCGCGGTATATTTAGATTTTATTAGACACCACTGTATATATGCCCCAGCGTTATTCAACACCTGCATACACATTTGCATCGATTTTTCTAAATAAAACATCCAGCCGCATTCAAAATTCATCAGAACCAATACACCTATACGAGGAGTTCCGCAAATACGCATAACCTTATGACCGTCGTTTAGAATTATCGACCTATGCTCGACTGATTCCGCGATAGTTGACTCGCAACGTACACGCATAGACACACACACCTCCGCTCAAATTCGTCGCAAACAAACTAGTTGATCGAACTTGTTGATACCCGTGCACGACGTGACACCTAGCAGAATGAGATCTTATCCTATATAGGTCGGCCGGGGAGTTAATTATCGCCTACTTTATCATGATAATTCGAGTGTGTATATTTGATACGTTCGTTAAGCGCGTCGTCGTCGCACTAATTTTACCCGCCCGCAAGTAGGACGTGAAGGGCTGTTTATCATAAACCCGTTGTCTTGGCACTCGTGACTTTCTCTCCTGCCGCCTCCTCGTCATTGTACATTCCATCTTTCAACTATTATTCCCTAAATCGAATTAATTGTTCTACATTTTCCTCCATTACCTCTATATACCTTAGTGCTGACCCACCACCACCACCACCTCCGCCTTCTTCGATTTACTCTCTGGCAGGGACGAGGTAAGATTTCCTCGGGGAGAGTGAGACAGCAGTCGACGTCGGCGAAGAGCTCGTCCGGGGTTCCCGAAGATATTATCAGATGGATGTGACTTTTATGGCTGTTCGTTTTTCTCTTCATTTTTTCCTTCTTTTCTCTTCTCCGGTTCTTTTTTCTTTTCATCCGCTTGCGTTTCTCGTTAGGGAGATTAAGCCGGATTACACGTCGGTGGAATGCCGAACGAGAGAAGTCCCGGGAAAATTGTTATGGACGATGGGATAGAGAGACGTTCTTACGGGAATTGCGAATATTATAGGTATACATATACATGTATTATGGGGACATGTATAGGGCTAATAAGATTGCCGACCTGATTTTGCTCAGGTGTAATTTTTTCGGGAACTAACTGGATTAGAGTTAGGGTTGTCATAAGTAAGAAGATAAAATTAGAGCAATAGGAGCAGTGATGTGGACAGTATAAGTTAGCTTATCCTTCGTACACGTCAACTAACTAACTTCTTATTCATACAATTATTTCTTTTCTCCTGAAGTAGCTCTTAATACTCATTATGAAATCTGTACGCTACAACAACTCGCTTACGAACAGTGCAACACCGTATACAATGAAAACAAAAACCAAGGACTCCGATTGTATTTATCAAAGTCCCATTAGCATAAACACCTCGCGCGTCGATCGGAATAAAGTACCCCTTGTCGCCTCATACATTCATTATCCCCCCCCCCCCTTTATTAACGCGTATTTTACATGAATCGAGGTCATGCAATAAAGTGTTCTCTCTCTCTCTCTCGCACCCTCCGCGCATTTATGAATTTTTCATCACCGCTAAAAAGCCAGCGCATCGCGACCCGAATCTCCTCAACAACAACAACAGACGCGACGATGGGTGTTAAGTTTTTCAATTCGATGGCCGCCGCGGTAGTTAACAAATTAAGTCGGCGGATAAGTGGCATTATCGTGCAAAAAGTAAGCACACGCTAGAGGGCGCTTTCGCGCCGGGGGTATATGGAGCGACGGGTACTGATTTTACGCCCGGTGTTTAACTCGAAGTAAGTTTCGAATGAATAGGGGAGGAGAGAAAGAAGAGAGAGATCCGCTCAATCGAGGAAGACAGCTCAGGAGAGCGGGCAAAAACGCCTAGGAGAGTGAGTGGGAGAGCGTACGGGGTCGGAAGAGGCAAGGAAAACAAGGAGGCGACCCGCGCGAGCGTTTCCTTCCTTTTTCTTCTCTTTTCCTCTTTCTCCCTCCCTCTTCTATCCGCGAACTCGGGAATCCCATTTCTACGTTCTTATGCTCGGGAATTTCGCTCGCCGGCAGCGGCGGTAGTGGCGGGAAGTTCAGCGCGCTTGCTCGCCCGGCTTAAAAAGACCATTCGCTCTCTCGGGGTAGTTGAAAACTATCCTCTCTCTTCTGCCCTTCCCACTGCTCCTCCTTTTTTCTCCCCCCTCCCCTCTCTCTCCTCTCCACTTCTCGATCGCATTGTTCGCGACTAGAGATTCCGCGCGCGTAATTGCCGTCTTAAATAATTAATGCCAAATGGGCGAGGATGCATCGATGGCCAGTGGAAGAGCGGGGGTGTGTTAACGGAGTTTCAAGAATCTCTCTTGAGCTAGCGGTACGTTCGTTATTTTTTCTCTATACACAGTGATCAAAGACCGCTGTGCTTTTCTCTCTCTCTCTCTCTCTCTACCTCTCTCTCTCTCGCTCGCTCGTTCTTGATCACAAAGGAACTTTTTTCCAGGGAGAACAAAGGTTATTATCGGAGATATTGAGGTGGGGGGTCAGATGGCTTTGAAGCTCCTCTCGAGACGAGAGGCGGTGTTTAATTTTTTTTCCTCTCCTTCCGTCTCCTCCGGTTTCGCGTTTGAAAAGTATTTAAGAAATATTTTCCCCCATATCTGAGGAAAAATTCTTAGCTAGACGAGACGAAATATCGCGAGAAATTTATAGAACTTCCCTTTAAGGCGACTTTTGTAACAGTTTAGCGTCGGAGAAGAAAAAAAGACGACGATAAATCGCTAGCCGTTCGCTTCCGAAAAAAATGCAAAAGAAATCCATGCATTTAATTGATTTATATCGCTTAATAACCAGTGTAGCCGCCACTGTCAGCGTATCTCACAACGCGTCTCTCTCACATACAAAAAAGAGAGAAGAAGTGTAGCAACGACGAAAGCGTGCGGGACGACGACGACGACGACGACGGTGGTCGCGTGAATTCCCGAAGCACATTTCCCGGTAAAAATATATCGCCGCCTGCCTCTGCGCCTCTAAACCTCGTGCGCGCGCACTTTGGCAGGCTGCCACGTCACCTATCTGAACTTATTAAGAAGCTTTATTCGCCCGACGTCACTGCCGCGCGAATTCTCGCGTGCCGGTAGCGCTTTTGTGGCCCGCCTGTCGCAGTTTGTAGGAGAGGAGTGAAATAAAAAAACGACATCTCCAACGCACGTGGTTACGTAAAATTTTTGGATGATTTGAAAGAGAGATGGAAAAGTTACTTTAAAATAGACTGGATCGTTTTAGATTGGTGTTCGGCTGTTTTGAAATGTTTTCGCGTAAATGTCTGGTTTTGGAGTGAAATATGAAGTGACGCCGTGATTATTGTACCCGATATTAAGGGTATAAATCTGATTTATGCAGTTTCTTGCGGGCGAGTTGGTGTTCTGATCGTTTTTAATCTTAAAAGCGTTGGTTGGTTTCAGTTGATTATACTGTAGATGTAAAGTATTGTGTTAGATATTAGCATTTTATATAACATTTTTATCCTCATTTAATTTTCGAACAAATTTTTTAATTCAAACATTACAATTTTTCTAACATCAGAAACATGTATTAAAACTAACTATGGAGCGCAGATAGAGCTCCGTAAATCTGTTGTGAACACCAGTTGTTCGTAGATTAAAATAAGTAGTTTACAGAGTAATATTTCTATATAAAACCTTTTCACGTGTTTTATGATCCGTGTTATATGGAGCAGCCACGATGGAAAGTGTCTACTTTATACGGTGCTTTATTATATTTTTCTAAATTATCATAGAGATTTATAAATTCATGGAAACCTGCATTACAATCTATCCAGCAACATATCTCAGTATCCCGGATTCTCAAAACGAAGCCAATTCTCAAAACGCTGCGCAAACGACTCGAAAATCACATGATAAAACATCCCCTAACGGTCAAACAAAGCCATAAAGTATAAAAAGAATAAACTACCACCCCTTGCGAAACGTGCTTACTGAAATTCAAAGCTCTCTCTTCCTCCCGCGCGCGCGCGTGCTGCTGCTGCAGCCTCTCACAAAAGGAATACACATACACAGGTACCCATAGCTAACAGTCCGCCCACCGCCCACGACAAACGGCGAATGCCTTCATTTAGCATCCTTTGTGGACTCGCCGGCGCAGCTCGCGCTACTGGGAGACCGAGAGTTCGACTTAAACGTCGATACTATACGCTGCTGCATTGTTCGAACTTGCTGGCGCGTCGAACCGGCGAATTCCCCGCCATTATATCATTTATAAACGCGAGTAGTGGGGCGGGAGAAAACGGATCGTTATGCTCGCGGAGAATTTAACTTTGTTAATTACGCGCCGAGAGCTTAGTAGCTCGAGCTAATGCCCACTTTCGCGCGTCTTCTTTTGCCCGGTGGTACTTAGCTCACATTAATGCTGACAAATGCCGTGTTATACGCCAAAGCCGTGTCGCCGGTGGGGACGGTAATGAGATTGAAGATTCTTTGCACTTACAGGTGTTCGGGGGTAAAGTGGGTACTGAGAGGTGGCAGGCATGGGGAGGAAGGTGGACTCGATTGGTGGAGGGATATGAGGTTATTGTGGAGGGGCAGTGAATGGTTAGTTTGATGAGACGTGGTGTGGAAAAAGTTATAATGTGCGAAAGTGTAAAACATTGAAATATGAAATATATGCATTTGTCATATCTTTCTAGTGTTAATTCAAATAAAGTTGCCATTATTATTATTATTATTATCATTACTGTGAACACAGACGTCTGGTGAAGAGAACAAAGCTTATAGAATCTCCATTAACTTACCCTACCAAGTAAATTGAATTTCTTTCAAATATACCTAAAATAGATTTTATGGAGTTCATTTCAGTAAGAACTTGTGTTAATATTATCAAAAATTCACGTTTCATATTCAATTTGATAAAATAGATAAAATAAATTTTGAAGAGTAGACGATGTTTATTATCAGCGGACTTTTCACATATCACATATACAAAAATTCACAATTGATGATTTACGAATTTAAAGCTCGTTATGGGCGGCAAAAAGAAAAATATACGTGGCTCTTATTTCTCGATACAAAAGCCATGTGCAAAGTTTCAGAAGAATCGGTGAGTCACAATTCCATAGTGTTACTTGTTAAACAAAGAATTTTGATTTATAAAGTCCAGTCTGATTTACGCTTCAGATAGATTTATGAATAGCCAACACATTTGTTACTGTTATATTTCATATTCTGCTGGATGTAAACCCATTTCATAATATTTGAAGGCGCGTAAATGCGTGGTGAGTAAAGCAATTTAAATAAATTTGAATGGACTACTTGCGCTTGAAAAGATTTTGGCGTGAAAGATTGTTCACGTTTCGCGCGAAAATTTGCGTTCCGGCGAAACATTGATATTACAATGTCAACATAAAAAAAAATTTCGCGCTACAGGTATAGAAATAGAGTACCCGACGTTATTCCAGAGAATTCCGAGTCTTTTTAAAAAAATGTAGAGCGTGTCACCTGTGTATATGTATATGTGGATGCAGTCAAAAGATATTTTTCCATCGCTAAAATTGTCGCTGCTGAATATTTTATCAAAAAGTTTTATTCGCTCGCACGCAAATTGTTCGCGATAGCACGAAAGCATTTTAAAGGTTACTTTTTTTGTACACTTCAAACGCTTATTAAGACTTTGATGTTATGTAGAGAATTCATCTCGCAAAAAACAAAATTATCTAAATTTCGCGTAAATATTTTTGTTACTACGATGGAAGCTACTTGTAGCAGAGTCCAACGATTCGTTTTAATTCTTGCCGAACATTTTTGCAATTTTAATGCGTATATTTTTAACAAAGAATCCTGGGAACATTATTCATGATACTCCTGGTGCGGCGCGCGCGTTGTTTTATGAAGTGCAGAAAATTTCGTGCGCGCACGAGAGGAGCTAAAGTTTTGTCTAACGTAACATTAACCTACAAAAAAGTGTGGCGCACTGCCAGCAATTTTTCCAAGGTGCACGCAGTAAAGAACCTCGTACAACAAATAAATTTCGCGCGAGCGATAACTAAAACATTTGAATCGAATCAATCTAGCCGAACATCTGTTGCGTTTTTATTCTCTCTCTCTCTCTCTCTGGCTAAATAAATCTGTGGACATTCCAGCTGTCATCGATTAATTTAACGCGTCACTAATGCTGGAGTTTAATTGAAATTTATAACTTCCTCAATGCATTTTCCTAATTCATAAATTATTTTAATTGCGCTTTAATGGGTCCTACGCGCGTGCGCGCGCTTAAAGCCAAAGATCGCAATTACATTTGACACTTCCAGAACTTCAAAATAAACCGATCTGCAGAAATTAGCAAATTATTTTGGGCGCCAAAGCGCCGAATTTCATTTAACTTTGCCACTCGAAACTGCTTCAAAATGGTTGCCAGTTAAACGGCATATTCCTACCGTTCATCGGTTAACTCTGAAGTGAGTTACTCTATGCCATGCCTTTTCAAGAGTCGCAGCTCAAATGTTTATTCGACGATTAATAAATTATAGTTACTCTTGCTAATTAGGTGTCGTTTGATGTCAAATATACCATAATCAAAGTATTTCTGCCCTTTTGCGAAGTAATTTTTTCAAATAATAATGGCACAAAGTTGAATTTCATAGTAGTCATAAAGTAATGTAATAGCAGCCGTTGAGTATAAAAAAGTTTGGTTTAGGAGATATTGAATATTCAACGGAAGTAAACGTTGTAATTTCAAAGATAAGATCTTCTCGATGACGAAGTTGCAGTATGAGCTTAATGTTAGTTTTAGAGATCGTAACTAACAATTTAAAGTTTTAAGCTTTTGTAATATAATTTAACTATATAGCTGTAGCAATTACAACTTAATCCCTCAGTAACGCGTATTTCAAAGCCGTTACTTGAACATACTTTATTCCATCTCATTATTTTATGATTGTCCATTGTAAAATTCCCTTTTTGAATTACTTGGAAAAATCCATCTTTTCAGACTAATAAAAAATATTATCTCGTATGGAAAGTAAGACCTTCTAAAGTCCCCTTACCTCTAGGAAAAAAATTCATCAAAGTTAATGGAATAACGTAGTAACGCTATCTGTATGCATATTAAGTAGAAATTGCCGGGTGTGGTAAGACGTAACGAAGATAACGATTGTAGGTATGATTACTTTTACTGCATTTTTTCCAGCTAGGGGGCCAACGTATAAATTAATTATAACTATCTTTTGAATTAAAATGAAAAAGTAAGCCGTTTTTATTTACCATCTTCCATATAAAATAATTTCAAATGATATACTAAAAACTGATGATTCAGCTTAAAGTACAAAATATAAGATAATTTTCCATGGAATCAAAGCTCACCTATAGTTTCCCAATGACTCTACCATATATTATCGCATGAAACTAATACCCTTCACGGCTAATAAATTCCTCAGCCGCCCCACCAACACATCTATTTTTCCACGGAATTATTAATCTCGCCCGCATATCGCACGCACCAATCGAAGCCCCAGCAACAGCATAGTAGTAGCTCACCTCCATCCTATCCCGTCACTAAACACACACGCTTACTCGCGCCCTTCCGCCCTGTCGGCGCGCCCGGCCAATTTACTACTACCACCACCACTAGGCGCGCGTATTTACGCCCGGCGCTACCGCCAGAGGAATCTCTCCCTCTCTCTCCGCCTCCTCTGGCTGGGTAGATTACGCGGGCGGCGCGATAAAGGCGCGTGCGCGACATGCATATGCGCGCGCGAGCGAGCGATGAGCTATACACGGCGGAAGCTAGCGAGCTGGCTCTAGCGTATATATCGGGAATCAGGCGTATAAGCGCGTGGGTGGCTGGGCGAATTACGCGAACGCAAAGATTATCGCGTGTGTAGGTCGACGTTGCATGTATACACGCGCAGGCGTGGGTGTGTGTGAGAGGGGCTAACGCGAGAGTTGGATTTGGATGCGAGAGAGCAGGTGCGGGGTTGGGTGAATTATATCGGTGACGATCTGGTTGGGACGACGATTCCGATACGCGTGTTTGCGTATAGATACGTGAGGATGTTGTGGTAGGTGTTTAGGGGATGTCGGGGTGGCTGGGTTGGAAAATTGCCTGCTGGGAGTGGGGGAATCAGGGTTCACTGGATTGTCATAATTTTAATGACATCGTGTTGTTATTGGGGGGGAATTAGTGTTCGATGATGTTGGATTGTGGGGTGGAAGTGCTGGATTAGCTGATGGGTGAATTAACATCTCGTTATGAGTAAGGCAAGCAGCGTGAAATTTAGTCTGATAGGTTTTTTATTCAAATGGAAATTGTCAATTGGTTATTAATTCGCTGGAATAGACCTGCCAATTAAAAACGAAAATAGAAAACAAAAGTTTCGAATGATTATTTATTGTGCGCACTGTAGAAAAAATTAAACATTAAAATTAATGTACACGTAAGGGAAGTGAACTTTCGCCCAGCTACATTAAAAAAACAAAAACAACTTAAATTTAATATAATCCAACCTGCATTACTTTTGTTGGAAAATTCATATTTATACATTAAATTTAGTTTACAAGCATAATAAAATTCACGTGTTTGCACATTGCTGTATCATTTTATTACAAGTACATTAAGTTTAATGTGCTTATGTACATTAAAAATGCATTCAATTTAACGACATTTTTTAGTGTTGTTACAACGCTACGTGTTAAGAATAAACATACTTATAAGGCATTGTGGCAATATCTAAGCACGAATTATTGCATAACCTCAAAACTTGCGTGATAGAAGATAGATAATCGGAAATAGGAGGGGGCGGATGGAAGTTCGGGAGCACTAGTCACCGGCTGGCATGTGCACGCGCGGAGCTTTAATATTTTACACAAATGTTCATCTTCCGCCGTTTGTCTTTAGTTCTAATAATTTATTTAGAACTTTGTAAATTTACATACACCTCCATGAAACTGCAATTAACGAAACTATGCGGGGAACGCCGGCATAATTGTTTCGTCTTACGGAACTTTGGTAACTTAGGGCGGAGTTTCGTGAAGGTGCTCATCATCTTGAAGTACTTAGAAAACTGTGCAAAACATATACTCGAAACTTATACAAGTATAACCCTAAAACTAGAATACGTATAAGTTGTGTAAAGAATACATTTTCATAAATAATAATAATAAAAGCGTAACTCGGTATCGATGCGAATAACGAAAAGTACTTGGGTGAAAAACGTTCCAGCTGTTATATATTTGAAAGGCCATATCTCCGTATTAAAAATTTTATTTTCACGGTTACTGTTACGCTGATGGAAAATTTCAAACTCAAAAATAAGATTTTCGGAAATCCCGATTCGCGTCACGTGCGAGTCGTAAAATTTATATATCGGCGCAAATATTAAAAACGGTCAAAGTCGCGCGGGTTCGAGGGCAATAAAAATTCCTAAAACACACCATTTCTCATCCGCGTGTGCTAAATAAAAAAGCCGCATGAGCAGCAGCTGATCGAGCGCACGCTATATGTGTGCTCCAAACCATGATCTATCTTAAATCTCGAAATACATCTTTCTTTCTCTCTCTTTCTTTTACACGACATTCCGTTACGTAACGTACTCGGATTTTATACGGACTATCAAAGAATTTCAAGTTTTCGGCAGCGATCTTCGATAAATCAGCCGCTCGCTCGTCTTTGGGGGGCTTTTTATTATACCTTCGACACATAGAAACGCAATTCTGGTCTTCATTTATTTTTGAGAGAGAGAGAGAGAGAGAGAGAGAGAGAGAGAGAGAGAGAGAGAGAGAGAGAGAGAGAGAAGGTTACGACACATGCTTTTATATTTATTCTTTATTTTAGAAGATGTAAGAAAGATTAAAGCATTTAAGACCGAGGCGTGGGCGATAAATCTTAACGAGAAATAAAAATGCCTCGAGTACTTCGGGAAGCAGTTATTTTATAGTTATAAAAAGTTTTTTTGTCTTTTACGCGTTCGAAAAATTTCTGATTCTTTAAATAACTGGTCGCTACGGTTGCGCAACGTTCGAACTAGAATACACGAGAGAATGGTCTTGCGTAACACGGCATTATCAAAAATAGAGCGAGTTTTTAACGCAAGAGACACCGAGCAATTCATTTGTCAAAATAATGTTATTCTAATGAGAAACAAAACTCCATTCGCTGCTTATAAGCTATACAATTAGACTCTCATCTCAGCCGGTGGGTAAATATTTCGAATGTTTTGAAAAGCGGCGTGGAAATATTTTACCCCGGCTTCGTGAAAGCTGCTTATGCGCTCGCGCGTTCGTAAATGTACATGTTAACACATTTATCCATTCTAAAATACACGGAAAAACGAGGCAAAGAGGTTACACATCATTCTTTACACACGTGTACGCGTGTCCCGTACAAAGCTCCCTCACTGTAATACAACAATGCGCCGAAGTAAAGTACATTAAAAACGCATCAACACAACAAAAAATACTATCGAGCAAATAAACGCTACGACGAACATCTGAAGAAAAAAACGCCAAACCGACGAGCAACTTGTCTCGACATCGCTCTCTATCGCTTTCGCACGCGAAAAAGCTCGCAAATCACTCGGCGGCCGGCTCGCGCGCATTGCGAACAAAAAGAATCCGCCCGTCGGCACGTTTCTTTTCTGCTTACCCATAAAATATAATCACGTGCGCGAGCGCCAAGTAAAAATAGAAGCAAAACAGAGCCGCGCGCGAGCCTGTGACAAACGCCGATCCATTAATATTCCACAGCGCGACTGCAGCAGCTCACACGCTTTAATTTCCTTTCTCTCTCTCTTCTTTCGCTTTCAAGGCGGTATTATATATAGAGCGAAGACTCGCGTGTGATATAGGTGGCGATTGGTCTCTCTGGAAAGTCCGCAAAGTTATAATACAATTAACGAGCGCCATGCGGTACCTTCTTCGTCCGTAAATTTTTTGCCCTTATAAAGTAAAAGGTATACGGGGGCTGGTATATAAGTCAGAAGTAGTGGCTCAATTAACAAATGCGATTTCCAGCAGTTTATACGAGGCCGTAAAGCCGGTCATTGAGCAGGGCCTCGAAAATACTATACGGAGCCTCTATAGTCCAGAACGACTGCTGCAGCAGCGGCGGTATATACACTGCTGCACCAGCGGCCGCCACTGCGTATATACTCTATTTTTATCTCATCGTACTCTCCGACGTCTTCTTCTTCCTTCTGGTCGTCCGCACCGACCAGCTGGAATCAATTTACATTTCAGCCGCGTATAATCGCGCGCGTACGCTACATCCGAAACACTTGTTCCAAATTATGGCATAAATCTCGATAATACCCCTACAAACCACCAGGCGAATTAAATTCTCGCGCGCGCGCGCTAAAAGCTCGCGGAAATAGCTCAGGCCTTGGTCCCATGGATGTGAAACACTATAACGCCCGGGTGCGTCGGACTTTGCAGCATCATTCCTTGTCTGTCTCTTAGTGGAGGAGGTTCGATTATTTCCTTCCTTGGCGGGACCTTTGAGGGATGAAAAAAGTACGAGAGGCGCTTTCTCGATCCGATTCTCTAGAAGATTTACGATGCGAGTGTTTCTGTTTTGTGTTTAGCGGGAGGGTGGACAGATAGAGGAACGAGAGGATAAACGGTAGTCATTTTTGGCTGATTAGTCGGCTGATGCGGGATTAAGGATGATCGTTAATTATTGGGGCCAGGCGACGTAGCAGAGAGTTCGAGCAAAGTCGAGGAGAAGGAGGGGAGAAACTGTTGTGAAGGTGTTTGTCGACGTTGACGATCGTGGTAATCGGGATGGAAGTTGGATGATGTCCTGTTTGTAAGGGGGGAATCAAGTTGGGTTTCGTCGTTAAATAGAATGGAGTTTGATCAAACAGATTTAGTTGGGCTCCTCGGAGTTTCAATGATAGCTTATCAAGTGTAAACGAATGTAAACATAAGTTCGAGATTATTGACAAACATATTGAAAATAAGGTTCATCAGGGGGACAGTCCATCCATCCGTAATTTTATTCCTGCGTGAATCTTGTAGCCCCATTAAGCACAACCCGCGTTTAATCACTGCCCCTATATATAAATAACGCAAGTCAATGCATATTGGAAAAGTGTAGGTAACACACTGTTTCTAACGCTGCCCCTAAAACCAATGATCAATCATTCACCGCCTCCCACTCCATAGAAAACCCCCCAACACACACATACACAGACGCACATACACACTCTCGACAGGTCAATTAACTTTTAAACCATCCGCACGCACATAAGCCTCTATAAATACGAAATCCCCGCTGCGCACTCGAAGCCTTGCCCGCTTCTCCCTCCCTATATCTGACTCGCGCGTTTCCCGCACCGGAAACAATCGAGAGAGCCTCTCGCTCGGATTCGCGCGGAGTCATCGAGCGATTAAGCTCTTCGTTCCGCAAGGAACGCACCCGCACACGCGCTAGATGGTCAGCTCTAGCGCTCCTCTCTCCCTCTTTTTCAAGTGGCTTTCGGCCCGCACGCGCCCACCACTCGAGAATAATGATCCACGTGTGCGCATGTGTGAGTGTCCGTGGAAAATCGATGAGCGAGCGAAGTCGCGGAATTAGGAATAGAGAGAAGTGGTCAATTTTCAACTTACGCCGATATATCGAGAGCAGCTTTGCCTCCGCGCTCTCCCACGTGTGCGTTGATTGCTCGATGTATTAATATATACGGCTCGGAGATTGTTATGAATTTTTTAAAAGAATATAGTTATAGGTTTTATATCGGAGCACGGGCCGGTTATCGTGATGGAAACTGGAGTGATTAACTTTTGGAGGGATGAAGACAAGGGGGCAGAGGTTTAATTAAGGTAATTGACGTTGATTCCGGCAGGCATTATATGACGGGAATTAGTGTTGATTTAGGGTGGTTGCTTGGAGCTTCTAATATTGGGATCTATTTGTGGGGATGGTTGGGGAAAAATATTGTAACTCTGGACACAATCGATAGCCGCGAAATTGTCATAATTACTGCCGTCAAAGCTAAACAAACGAGCCTTTCATCCTCCATTGATCGCCACACGGGATGTTTTTAGCGTCCGGCAAATGAAAGCCAATATTCTGCGTCGGTCAACGTTCGGCCATCACCGTACAATTAATTTGAAAGATGACGTTCATTAATTTAACTGGGCAAGTGCAAATAATGATTATTTGACTAATATTGCGCGCTCTGTGTGCCTCTGTCGATAATCGAATGATTATTATTATTTGTTTGCGCTGAGATATCAAATTCGTCGCCGGCTCTAGGTCGCTCTCAATCACTTTGAGCTCTCTCTCTCTCTCTCTCTCTCTCTCTCTCTCTCTCTCTCTCTCTCTCTCTCTCTCTCTCTCGCACACACACACACACGTTAATTAGGGGATTTTTAAATGGAATTTCCAAAAGCATGGGAAGCGCGCGCTGTCGGGTTTAAAGCGAGCTCCGATAAGTGGCGCCTTCGCGTTTCAGCGTGAACAGGTCATTATGGAGTTACGTTTGATTGCGGATGAATAGTTGCGAGACCGGTTCTAAAATAAGGCTGTCATTATTCGGTTCTGGTAGTGAATCCGATGAGTAGGTCGCAATATGTTTTACTTCGGTGAATTCACAAAAACGGATTACGACG